>JAPYZC010000707.1:0-27056 GCA_030522665.1 Ichneumoninae sp. A BG-2022a | reverse complement strand
GGTGAAAAAAAAAAAACAAAACAAAAACACCAACAGGGCAAACAGCGGTAAAGCGCGAAGATGCGCGGCGTGCGGTGATTCTCCGGAGTGGCGAACGCGAAAGCCCGCGCGATGAGAACAAGAGGTGCGAGGGTTTGCTTGCTTTACGAGCGCCACGTGGGCCGGGGCTATAAAACTGTCTTCCGCTTCTTTACGACCTTACCGGGGCGCAATTACCCACGGGGAACACGGGGACCCAACGTGCTGCCGTTGCTGCCGATCCTGTTAACTTTCCTTCCTCTTCCTCTCGCTTGCTCCTCTTCAGTACGTAGTACGAGCCCATTGATGATTCGGAGGACCATTGAAGAAACTCGCCGCGAAGAGATGACGATAAAAAAAAGCGAAGAAGAAGAAGCAGAGGCCTCGAATTATTTGAGGGTACGAACAACCCTCGTCACTCGGCGTACAAACAGCGAGTCACCCCGTTCGTATCTATCACACAGATCGCACCTTTTATCGCTATGTCAACACTGAATGTTTCATTTTTTTTTTTTGCTCCTCTTCCTCTATCGTCGAACCAAACTTCGCAGAAAAAAAATAAAAACTGTTTAGACTCGTGTCAGCCCAAGAACAAAATCAACTCTCGATGATATCCGCCACACCGACAGCCCCGTTGAGCCGTCAATTCGGTCGTCTTGCGAACATTCGGTTGTTTCGTTGATTTAATAAAAAAAATAAAAAATAAAAACAACAAAAATACCGTCGATGGACGCGTGCGTTTATTGCGTCTTACCGACGTCTCTGTGTTTTATCTGTTCGGCCGATACTGAATTTTCCCCGTTGAAGCACCAGAGCGCGGTCCGGCACCGTGGCTCGTATCGAACCCGAGTGACGGCGTATCGTCGAGGACCGGCTCGGGTTACCGTCTCACTCCGAGAGTGCAGCACCACTACGCCGTAGGGCACACTGTGAAACTGCTCTCCACACGGTTAAGAAAGTAGGTGGTGTTCTCGTGGAGTGAGAGAGAGTGAGAAAAGAGACGAGGAGACCGGGAGGGAGCGGGCGTGAGAGAGAGACGGGGAAGCGGCGGGTAGAGCGGGAGCGCGAGCGGCCGCAGCAGCCGAGCGCAACACACACAGAGCGCGGAGCTCAGCCTCAGCCAGCGGCAGCGGCAGTGGCAGCAAGAGTGGAGTTTGCGGCAGCGGAGCGCGCAGGCAGCGTGTGTGACGGCGAACGAGCGCAAGACGGAGTGAGGTATATAAAACGCGTGTTAGAGACTCGCGAGTAAGAGATGAACCGATAGTGCGAGTGTACAGGGTAAGAGATCCCGGTGGAGAGAGACAGCGCGAGTGTGAGGGACGAAGGGAAAAACCGCGACGGTGTGGTTGACGGTTTTGCCTCTCGCTCGCACCGTCGAGAGTTGCGTGCGCGGAGGGAGGTGGTATCGTACTGAAACTCGCGGTATCCTCGGAGTCGCCGGTGCGGTAGCTGTCACGTGCCCGCGCTGCGTGTCAGGAGAGCGGACCAATCCCCGTCGTTCGTCAAACCTTGATTGGTCTCTCTCCCTCGCTCCGTCCTTATCTCTCCCTCTCCGTTCGGTTCCCTCCGTCTCGTTCTGGCCTCTCGGCCGAGCCGACGACGACAGCGACGACGACCACGACGCCGCTGCCGCTCCGGTGGATTCTTCAACCCCGTTCCCTCGCTCCCGATGCTCACGCCGTTCCCGTCTCTCCTCGCCGGAGGGGCTCGACGCGTGCGAGGGGCAGAGGCGGAAACACGGGGTTGAAAGGCGGCTGGAAAGGGATGGAGCGAGGGGTGCGCTAACGTACCGGGCCTCGCGGAGGGGGGAGCCCGAGAGGGATACCATCAGGGGGGCTAATGGAGAGATATTCGGGAGCTCTTCGTGCTATCGAAGGTGGAGGGGGTTTTCCTTCTATCTTACCCTGTTTTTGGTCATCTCTCTCGGCCGATGGAGAGAGATAGAAGTTTTTTTTTTCTCGTTCTACTTGGATTCCCGAGCCTTTCCAGCTTTTCCTCGGGGCATAAGGTTTTCCCCACTCTTGGTCGTGAGTACGGAGACTTCCCTTCTTGTCTTCGCGTCGCTGACGGAGCGAGGGGCACCGCGCGCACGCGTTACCCTCTCTATCTTGTTTTCTCTCGAAAAATCCCCCCACCCACCCCCCGCCGGTCTCGCGGTACCACCTATACGCCGCTGTCAGTCAGGGCTGATCGTTCATCGGGGCACGATGATGACTTTTTTTCCAGGTACAGGATTCGTGCTACGGTTTCGATTTGATTCTTTCCGAGGTATTTATAATTTTTGGAAAATTATCTGCACCCCTGTACACAGTGGCGTTCAATGTTTTTATTACCATAATAATTATCTACAAAATTAGAAATCTGAAGATTAATTGATCTTGCATATATATTATTTCTCTGATCCGACGTGCTCGAGGATTTTAGGCCTAAATCTTTAACAACCGATCCGCAGTCGAGTGTCATTCGTTCCGTCATTTGCCGCGACGAAATAACAATTTATCCAAAAACTACCCCTTCAGCGAAGGGGTTTGAAACGAGAGGTACCTCTCTCGAACGGGACACTCGGCCCCCCTGGCGATGCAGCGCTAGAGAAGTTTGCACGGAGGATCAAAGGGAGAACGATGGAGGGAAGCTAACCGTGGGTGAACGAGAGAAGGAAAAGACGGTCTCGCACATAAGTCAGCCGGGCGGCCGCGGCTGACAGTTTTATGAGAGTTTGATAGCCTCGGTTGCTCTCCTCTCTCGCGCGGCGAGAGATACAAGCTCGGCGCGAGAGGCGGGAGGGGGACGAACGAGCGCGAGAGATAGAACGAGAGGGCGAGTCGAGGAGGGAGACAGAGGGTGAAAGAGAAAGACGGCGAAAGTGAGGAAACCGAGCGGATAGATCGGGCAAGGTAAAAAGAGAGAAAGAGACACGCGCACTACGCACAAGCACTCTTTATTGTCCCATAAATTCAAACCTGTTGCCCCGAACTCGCGCGAGAGAGTCGGACGGAATCGAAACGGAAGGGACAGGAGGGAGAGAGGAATATGAAACCGCGAGGTGAGCGAGAGAACCATTCGGTGTACGGTTATGGAAAGACGATGGAGGGAAAAGAGACCGAGAGAGATCGGGCTCGCGAGGTTGAAATCCTCTCCAATCGCGATCCGATCGACGCCCCGTTATCGCCTCGTTCACCGAATGCAGAGGCTACTTGGCGTAATCCGCGATAGGGAGGGATATGCAAAAAAAGGGTGCAGAGGAATCGAAGGTAAAAGGGAATGGATTGTTGCAGAGGTAGAATGGTGAGGCACGAGCGAACGACTCGAACGACCAGGAGCATGTGCGGTGCCGAGAGCTCTCGCCTGAAGCGAACCGGCGGAAGTCCTTGTGTGCGCTCTGTGCACGCTGCACGCTCCCGACCTGGCGGGGGATACACGCGGCTTGTCGCACTCGGGGGCGGCAGCTGGGGCAAGGGAAGGGGGAAAACGTGCCGTGGGGGCGGAGCTCTGTAGCTTTGAACCTTGCGAATATATTTTGTGGTACGCGATCCTGGCTACCGGCAAATAAAAAAGATCAATTGTGTTCGATCTATCGATCGCTGATAAGATTCTTTGACGTCTGAGGATGATGTTTTTTTTTACTTTTTCCTTCATAAAATCGCCCGCGTGTGGAATACATTTATTACATATGAAGGAGTTAAAAATTTTTTTTAATGAGTTTCTATGTTCCGAGGTAAAATTTTATTTTAAAAATTATGTCGAAAAGTAGTCGAAGAGATAGAGGCTGTGGCAGTTGGACAACAGATGTGGTGAACGCGCCGCAGTTCCCGTTGAATTGATGCTCAGTCGCGACCGCCCCCGACTTCCCCCTCTCGTACTTTCGCGCCTCCCCACTTTCGGTACTGACTCTCCCTCCACAGCGTCCTTAGCCGTGGTCGGACGAGCGGACTCGACAAAACTGGCTATCTCTTCCACTTGGTGCAGCACCGCTTTTGAGCCTGGCCGCGATACGAGACGGTCGCCGCGGTCCTCACAGCCCTTCCGACGCTTCGCTGACCGGATGTACGAGTACGAGTATCTGCTTTTTTTTTTGCTGACGTAATTTCGGTAGCCGAATGTGTAAATCAGAGAGATAAATCAATTATTACAACCTTTGATCTGCCTCGAGATTTTTTTCCATGGGTTTATTCCATCAGCACTATTTTTTTCCAGAAGTCGGGTTGGCAACATGTTGCGTACCAGGCTAAGAATTCCATGGATAAATACTGAGAACTTCGTAGATTACATTTTTTGATGTATGTATACATAAAAAAGATTTGATCGACGTAATATGCCGGTCTAACGGTTCGCGATCGCGACGCCACCATTTATTTAATGTCTAATAAGGAGAACTTATATTGTAGCAAAAATAACGAAATATTCTACCAATATCTGTGACAGTGAAAATTACCATTTTTTCTAGCGGAATGTGGTAAGTTTAATACGAATGATTGCCAAGATGTCGCTGTAGTTCCCACATATCTACCTGAAAGTTCTGTCGGTTTTTACCAGATTTATTGTCGTTTCTATAAGGGCTTTCTCCCAGTGTAGAATACTATATATATCAATTTTACACTGGAAAAAAGAAGAACTAGCTAGGTGTTTCTGGAGCCAAACAACAATTTGGTTTTACCAAAAAAAAAAAATATTAGATAGGTTAACAAATTACTCGATTGGAAACTACTTAGTTGGTTGGACAAACAAATTAATTGGGCGACCAATATCTTGTCTCCTCTAGACACTGGCTGTAGCAACAGTGCCTCTCTTCCGTGTTTATCAATTTTCATTAAGCAACAAAATTTTCGAAGGCAAACCATTGCTTTCGATCGTCGATAAAGTCATCCTGTCACAGTCGCTCGGGTCGCACTCACCACGACACAATAGCGTCAGTTACGATGCTGTTTGTTCCACTGGCGGTTTTCATCGTTCCGACAGAGAAGCCCCGGCGGATACTGGAGCAAGAAATCCACGCGCGATTAGACCGTTTCGTCGGAGAGTAGGTCTCTCTCCTCGTTCCTGTCCCAGTTCGCCTCGGGGCTCTCGTGTCACTCTTTGCCGGCTGCCGCAATGCCAACTCGAGCCACAAGCATCCCCATTAGAATTTCTAATAAAGCCGTTCCAGTAGGTGTAAAAAACGTATCGAGACCTTCATGAATCACTTGTCGCGAAAGCGAGACGCTTGGACACATGTATCTGTTACGCTTCGAAACAGAGGAGATGGTTTATGCACCCTCCCTTGCCCCTACTTGGCGAGCCCGTCTTCGCTTCTTCTTCTTTCACCGTAATCATCTTTTGCCCCGCGGACGCTTTTCTCCTTCCCGTATGGTCCAAAAAAGGCTTTACAAAAACTATTGACAAACAAATTATCGAATCATCTTGGGACGCAGTACAACACGTGTAATTTTTTTATCGCGATGAATTTATTTACGACCAGCAGGTGGTTATGGCTCGGGCGCTTCGGACCCGGGCTATTGTCTGTAGATTTTAGAAACCGAAAACTTACATTTCTGGAGATTTACCGGAAATCCGTCACTTCTGGTTTGAAAATCTAATTTTTCGACAGAAAGTGACGTCACCCCGAAATTTGACGACTAGCATCATTATAATAATTATCGAAATTATAATAAATTATAATAAATTATAATAATAATAAATTATAATAATTATCGGATTATCGAAAAATGTTAGTTATCAGTGCAATTATTGTACCGTTATCGCATTAGCTATGATCATGATATCGCGCTATGCCGATCGACCGATTGAGTCGAAGAACCGCGAATGTTCGTATCTTTGTAATATTTTCGAAACAAACATTCTTGCGGGTTAATAGAATTTCTTCGAATATCCCTTGCGACGGTAGGTGTTTACAATGCCCCTGTGAATTCAGAACACGAGGGGTTCTTTGCGTCGAGCTGCCGCAACAGTGGGTTAAACTCGCGGGAGTGGGGGGGTTGAAGAGTGCCAGACCCGTCACACCGGGGCTGAATGATAGAGAGTTGAGGAGGAGAGGACTCGTCCGGAGCCGCGAGCAGGGGGTGCAGGCATCCACCCTGGTTCGCGAGGGTGTTTTACGTGTAACCTCATAGCGACAGCTCTTGAAAAATTACCGGGATGCTCGGAGTAAAGTGTCCGCTAATAGATTGGCTGCAGTGAATGGTTTTGCATTATTAAAAAGGTGTCCCCGTTTTCACGCGGCTCGTATCGGAAGACCACCGTATACGCTGGACCCTCTGATACGCGCGGAACCGTTCAACCGCGAAACTGATAAAAATTAACAAGTACGAGCAATTAGCGGAGCCGAAGAGCGTGACTAAAGATCTAGTTTTACACTCACGACGGCGTGAAAATTATGGTGGTTATTACAGGCAAATATTAATTGCTCGTACAACTTTAGCACAATTATTTATTTGGATAACACCCGAACATTATGATTCGAGTGATTAATCGATTGCATAAAATTTCTCATATTTTGTCTCAACAAATGCAGTTCTTGCAGATGGGGGAAAAATAAATGGTCCCGTTCGTGATTGTTAAATTTTCAGCAACCTGCGGTACGGGAAATAAATTCGGTGCTACCAGAATTATACAGCGAGTGAAAGAAAAGTATTCAATTTGTGTGTGAGGAACTAAGACGCGTAACGTGAAAACCAATACGTCTCCGCGGGCCGGCCATGATGGATAGCCGGAGCTATGGGAAACTATCTGTCAAGCACAATATCGACCCTCGCCCTCTGCGTGTTCAACCCCCAGCAGAGCGACAGCTCTCGGGGTTCCCTTGCTTGCCCTCTCGCTCTTTGTGCCCCACGTCTACGTCTACGTTCTCGCCGCCGCGTGTCCCGGAGTATATTCTCCGCATCGGGTCGTGTGGGTTTTAGCACCCACACTGGTACAAACATCGTAGCAGTTCGGTAAAAGTACACTATATGGCCCGCTTTCTACCAATTCTTCAAGCATCGTGCAAACATTCTGCCACCCCCCCCCCCCTCCCCCCGCCCGCGCAAACGGTTCCCACTTCATCCGTCCATTCGCACACCCTCTATTTGCATAAAAACCGAAACTGAAACATATCCTATTAATTCTCCGCACATTCCAATCCCATTTATAAGTAACGGTGTCGTGGAAAAAAAACAGATGAAGGAACGTCCCGTACATGAATGAATTAATGAAAGAGTGGACCACACAGTTTCGGAAATAATTTATTTGAGAGCACAAAATATATATATATGTATATTTATATATGTATCGAGGCAGTAACTTATCGTCTAATTATTCGTTATGAATGGACTAGTATTTCACTTAGGTATTACACAGCTAAAAAAATATCGTATTCTCTATATCGATATGACTCTTTTCACTTTGTCTAAATATGAATAAAATAAAATATGAAAATATGGTTTAGTGTCTAGTATAGAATTTAACTAGGAAAATCACTACTGTTCAGCTATTTACAATTTTTGTTTGTTTGTTTTAATTACGAATAGGAACTTTTACGATGAAATTGGCACGAGAGTTTGCGAGTTGTCTCGAGTATTTTGAACGACATGCGTGACGAGTTCAGTTGACCCGCGGCCACGAGAAAATCATTATATCGATCAGCCTCCGGTGCGCTTCAAAGACTAATGAATTCGGCGGCAGGTAACTTTTAGCACGAGGAAACTTTCACATTTCGCTGAAACTCCAGTTTTTCGGACGACTGTCAGCAGAAGTTCACTTTGACGCGAAGAATTTAAACTCGATTTTAGAAATTAATTCGTCGTAGTTACTCATACGTCACCATTAAATTTTTAAAAAATTAAATCGAAGTCCCTGTTTACATCAGCCGATAGTCGGAGTCACCATCGTATTTCTCTTAAACGTTCACAGCAAATATAAAAACAAACTGTCCGAACAACGGCGCACATTGTACTCAAAATTATTGACAAAACATCATTAAAACGAATAGTTGCTTCGGTTAAAAAATAAAGAAACTAAGAAAAAACACGAGAAACCGTTCGCGACAAGCCACGCGTTCAGCCATCTTGTTTCCCAATGAAACGGCGCAGCTGCACGACGAAGAGAACCCCCACTCCGATCTTCCAACCCCTAACTTCCAACCGCCCCGAATGGTTGCCCTATGTTCTTCCGAAGATATTGCGTCACACTAAACTCGCAACGGCACAGCATGGTCTTTGTGTGTTATTTTTTTCCGTATTATTGTTAACAAGCTTATTCATTGAGAAACAACAAAAGAATTGCAATATGATTCTTCAATCTTACGCGAGCGCGTCGCCCATTTCATCAATCAGAGATTGTATGAATTTTTGCGCGAGTCAAAATATTTTCGGGATGACTTGCATATTTCCGTTATTGCCGTTCTTCAGCAAAAATCCAAAAGGCCGAGTTAATTTACAGCAGGTTAGAGCGCAGAAATACTTCTGCTCGGAGCGCATCGCGAAATTTGCCGTGAACGTGGTAGTCGGTTCGAGCAACGCGCAACAGAGAACGAGCCTCGAATACCTGGCGTGGGATGCTTTCGGCTGTTTAGCCCGTTTAGTCCATAAATCATGGTGGTTGGTTGCGAGCATGGCATGGGTCAGCTGCTGCCAGGCCGTCCGGCATTCCCGCGCGCCGGCTTCACCGATTCCCCGTGCGAAGCACTCCGCAACTTCTTCGGTCTCTCCGGACCTACCGGTTGCCGGATAAGCGGCACAGTTGTCGGCCGGGCCACAGTGAAAGGCCGCCGGAAACGCGTTGGTATGAGAGAGACGCACAGTCGTCAGTAACCAGTCATTGGCCGTATTGTACCAGAATCAACCGCTGTACCGTTTATCCTGCCTACTTGTAAAGCGCCGACCTCGTGAGCGTGGTGTGTCCCTGTTGCGTGGATAAAACCTACCGAGCTCTCTTGTGCATAAATTTACTCTTCCGATGCTTCTAACGATAACTAATTATAACTGATGATGGCTGGTCCGGTGGTTATACCGTACACAGAAGAAATATTTCCGCTTCAGGAACCAGTGCGAAGCTCCAACTTAGCGGGATGCCCGTATCCCAACATTTGTTGGTGATGCTGTTGCTGCTGATGATGAGAATAATCGGTACTCGCGTACAAGTGTCCCTGTTGATGCTGATGATAGCTCAGGTACGCCGCCTGCAAGTTCTGCGAATGCTGTTGCTGTTGAAGCTGATGATGAAGAGCTGGATTCGTCTCGTGAGCGGTAGGATTCGTCACTGGATTACTCTGACTCCCGTGCAGCATCATGGCTGATCCAGTGGGCGATGAGGTCATCTGCAAAAGTCCATCCCCAGATTGGTGTTGGTTCGGCGAGTGGGCTTCCTCCCCTATCGGCATAGCGTCCATGGAATTGTATCCCCCTGTTTTGCCGTCCTTCTTCGCTTTCATGCGCCTATTCTGGAACCAAATCTTGATCTGCCGTTCGGTTAGACGGAGCGCCTGGGCGATCTCGATTCTTCGTCTCCTCGTCAGGTACTTGTTGAAGTGAAACTCCTTCTCGAGCTCGAGGGTCTGGAATCTCGTGTACGTCTGCCTCGTGCGCTTTTGACCAACCCCGCTAACGTCACCTGCAAAAACGAATCAATGATTATTCCAGCCAAGACACAACCTCGATCTTTATCCGTTCTCTCTGCAATTTGAATTACCGATAAATGATCAGAGGCATTAAAAAAAAAAACCAATTCGATCATCGCTGTACTCACCATTTGCATAATTGGATTTCATCCAGGCATAATCGACAGGTCGCTGCGGCTGATCCTCGCCATATTCGCTGCCCGCGTCGGGACTCGTTTTTCCATTATTGTTGTTGCTTCCACCGGACGGTGAGTAGCCAAGCGGCATAGCTTCGAAGGGGCTGGTGGGAGAGGAGGGCTTCATCATGGATGTTACGCAATTTCCGGTCGACGCTTGATGCGCGTAGGTTTGTTGATATGGCGTCTGCGGGTATCCAATTCCGTTGACCTCGATCGAAGGTGTCGTTCGGCGCGTAGGCTGCTGGAACCTTTCCTGAGACGAAGTGTCCATCAGGAGTCCGCTAAGAGGCGACGTCCTGTCGGAGGACGAGGAGGGGGTGTAAGGCGGCGTCTGAGACGGTATGTGCGAGGTCGTGCTCGCCTGACCCGCATTACTGTTGCTCTTTCCGTTCGCGGCAATCGGGTAACCCTCGCTGATGGCTTCCTTACCGTGACGCAAGAGGGTTTCCAGGAGACTCGACGGTGGGGGGTGATTCGGAGGGGATTCCGGACCGTAAGACGGAGGACTCGGCGGCTGCTGCTGATGCTGCTGCTGCCGTAAGAGCCCCGACTGCGATTGCTGCTGCTGGTGTAGGGGGCTTTGGGGAAAACTGTTTGGCTGATAGAGACCCGAGTCGAAGGAACGGATGTCACTGATCTGTTGGTGATAGGGCCAATAGTTGGTTTCGCTGGTGGCGTAGTAAGCCGAGCTCGCCATCTTCTCGATCGCGAGGCGACACTTGTAAATAACCACGGGCACGAAAATCACCTACGACAGACCCTCGCCTCGCAGAACCCTACGATCCTCAAAAAAATGTCACGAGATCCGCAGAAACTTCACAAATTTACACAATATCTGAACACCGGAACACTTTTCGTCGATCGATGCCGAAACTTCTTTGGCTCCGCAGAGCGGTGATGGCCGGTCGCGCGCCGATTCGCTTCTGCTCGAAGTGCGCGTGTCGACGGGACCGGGTCCGAGGAGAGTCTCGTTGCTTAGCCGCTGGAAGCACGACCGGTACGTACAATGCGATAGAAACGAAATGATTTGTGTGACCCCCGGGTGACGATTTTGTGCCTACGGTCTCGAGGGGGGCGACGGCTACAGCGAACTGCACACGGGGCAAAGTTATGGGCCTGTGTCCGGGGGTTGGCGCGCGTGCCAATGGGCCCCCGAAAAACTTTCACCGGTTTATTGCACCTAGTGCCGTAAAGGCTGCAGTGCAACGGAGAGAGGAACAGCGAACCGAGAAAGATGGAGACATGCGAGATAGAAAGGGCGAGCGAAGGTGGTGGGGGCTCCGAAACTACCCCCCGAAGCAACGAACTATGCTGCGTGCTGCTTCTGGATCCTACTGCAACGCGCTTACCCCGCACCGACTTTCATTCGGGGGTGCCCCCTATCAGCTGCTCGAAGACCTCGGCTTCGCCACGGGGCCACCCCCGAATTCCCTGCATTCGCGTCGATGCAACCCCGCGCGTACGTTCGATTCGGCCAGCGATACCGTCGACCTCGTCCCCTCCCACTATTAACGCTATTGACACAGAAAATCCCCATGTTTCGCCGCGAGAGAAAATGAGATGGGTATGAAAGAGCGAGAAATCTGGAGAAGCGACAATGAAGCAGCCGCCATGTGTGTGGCGCTGGGAGCCAACCCCCATGCATAGCGCATGTAGCTGAACCTCCTGCGGAGAAAAATCTCGGAAAATATATTTCAACCCGACTGGAGCTGGAGTCAGTATCGTGGTCATTTACTGAATTTTACTACGTATCTGAAATGTTTACAAGTCCGTAGGTCATAATTTTTTAACTTTCATCATTCGATATCCATCATCGGTAATCGATCCGAGGAGGTCAGCAATAGGTACGCCGGACTCCGAGGTAAACAAAAGCGCGTGCGACAGGATACAGAGACGTAGGCAGTCTTGTAGGCAGACGTAGGCAGTCTTGTAGGCAGACGTAGGCAGACGTAGCTGAACCTCCTGCGGAGAAAAATCTCGGAAAATATATTTCAACCCGGCTGGAGCTGGAGTCAGTATCGTGGCCATTTACTGAATTTTACTACGTATCTGAAATGTTTACAAGTCCATAGGTCATAATTTTTTAACTTTCATCATGCGATATCCATCATCGGTAATCGATCCGAGGAGGTCAGCAATAGGTACGCCGGGCTCCGAGGTAAACAAAAGCGCGTGCGACAGGATACAGAGACGTAGGCAGTCTTGCGAGTGACGTCTCTTTCTCTCGAATCCGTCGTGGCAACGGGATAGAAACCGGCGGAAGGAAGAAGGAGCAAAGGGAGAGACGGAGAAGTCCTTGCCCGCGTCGATTAATCAACCCTCTCCTGACCCTCCCGAACCCCGTTATACACGTGCATTTAGCACGGGACCTCTCTCCGTATTTTCATTAATCCCACTTTTCGTCCGCTCGTTTCGACGCATCGCTCGCCTCGTTGTTTTCCGTGGTCGTTGAAAAAAAAAGAAAAGCATCTCTCGCGGGGAAGAGAAAATACGAGAAAAGAGCGACTAAAAAAAAGAACCTCGTGGATAGACGCGGAGACGAGAAAGAGGTCGAAGGGAACTGAAAAAAGACGTGGATCCAAAGGGTCGATCAGTCAACCCCCCAGGTGGGATTCTGCCGTAAGTGGAAGAACGGCACATCGCTGGGCCCACACTGGCCGCCGTATGCCAAAACGCCATATCTGTTCTTCCTCAATAAAATTTAATAAAAATTTTCGTCTCGCCAATGTGTTGGGTCCGAATCCATATCGGGTTGGGTGAATACGAGTTTTCGCGCCGAGCGAGTCAAGATCTCGCGATCCCGTAAGGTAAACGTACCAATGCCGGGACACCTAAGCGAGCAGTCCCAGTCCCTGGACATGCTGGAAAAATCGTATTTCCATCTCTCTTGCAAGCACGCCTTGTCTGGCCACTGGGACGTGTCCGGTCATTGGTACGTTTACCTTAGCCGTGCTGATGATTGAATCTGTCCCAGCCCAGTCAGACGAGTGAACAGACGTATCGTCGGCGCGTGGGCTCATCATGCGGAGAAGTGTCACTGAATCTCGATGATGGGGTTGACGTCGTGCGGATTTTGACGCCTAACATCATGAAACGCTTTAAAACAATTAACGCTAACAGGCGAGATGGTAATGGGCCGCAGACTGCGGCCCGCCAACGAGGACAACTGCATATCCGTGTCTCTCTTCGACTCTCGCTGTCGGCGCGTTCCCTCCGCACGTAAATGACCGAACGCCGCCACGGAAAAGTGATTGATGAATGTTTCGCCTGGTGTATCCAACGACGAACGCGAAGTGGACGCGACGCGGGCCATGAGAGCACCGAAATCGTGCGGTTCACCAGACTGGCTGTATAGACGGCTTTTGTGCAATCGCACTCGCACGCACCGAGATGAATTAATAAAAATAGCAATGAAAAAAAAATATATATATAATGCGAGCATCGATATACATGGGTGAAGCTGATTTTCGCACGAGCGCTGTGTCTGGTCGACTTGGGCGTTTCACCCTGGCATAGATGCTGGGATAGATCGCATGTTCAATTCGGCTCTCGCGGTGAAGCTGACGCGTTTGATAAAATCCTTGGTACCCAATCGGTCAGCTTCACCGCACGGAATTGGGATAGATTGAAAGTAGAGCGATAGGGCTCTTGCCAACGCGGCGCGACGATAATAAATAATAATTCGAGGGAAGGGCGATCGTGCTTTTCTGGGCGTCCGTTCCTGCCTCTGTGGGAAAGGGACGAACGAGAAACGCGGAATGAAAGGAAGAGCGAGATCGACCCGGACAGGGAGCGAAGGGTCCTGAATATGGAGGGCAACGCTCGCTGTAAATGCTGTACAATCATAAATGATTCTCGGCTACTGACTTCATTTTCGTCAGTCAGATAATGATTGCCGTTGCGGCTGAGGGAATATATAAGTATACAGACACATAGACATACGGACACGGACACCTCTATACAGCAAATGCACGTGAGTAAAAGAGATCGCGCCAGTGAAACGTGAAAAATATGTTCTCGCGCCAGAAGCAACGCGCCGTCCGCGAGCGGATACGCCCACAGCAATGATATATTACTTTGTTACACGTTGCGTTCATTAATATATTTATCTGGGCTGCGAACATAACGTTATGCTGCAAGTGTAGGTACACCGCGCGTGGAGGCCTGCGGATATGACTGGTCGATCTCGATCACTCATTTTTTTCGTGGCGTTGCCGCTACCGGTCGCCTCGACCGCCGCGAGACCTCGGCGCGATAGAGTCTTCTTCAGCGTTGAGGGATGATAGAGATGCGGAGGCTTTTTGGGCCCGGGCACGATTTCTCTTCGAAACGTCCTCTCCATACCTGGGGATGTAATGATGCTCGGTATGGCATACACCTGGGTAAGAACGCCGATACTACGGGCAATAACTGCTTTCGTCAATATTTTATGGGGCTGAGGGATGCCCGCGTGTTTCCCCGTCCGTTCCGGCAGTCCTGGAGGGAACTTAACGCGCCCGGTCGAAAGCGTCGCACGAAACGGTCCCGGGGACACGCGCGGCCACGCGCCTCCCTCGGACCCTCGACTGCGTTATTCCCGTCGCAGTTGTGACACCGCTAGCCGTCATATTAATTTTTATTTCACCTCTCCGAGCACCGAGCAGAGGGCAAACAAAATTATTGCCGTTCGTCGGCGTTCTCAGGTAAACCCTGCGACGCTTCGCGCCCAAAATCGGTACTCGAGTCGGCCCGTTCCGAAAAATGTACCGAGACCCACCTTGACGACAATAAACCGTAAAACTTTCTCTTCCGGAGGCTCGCTCCCCGATGGAACTTCTTACTTCGGATCCGCCGTGCGCCTCTGCAACTTACCCAAAAATTTATCTCCAAGACGGCGCGGTCCGTGACGACTCGAGAAGAATTTTCGATCTTTTCTTTTGAACATTTTTCACGTTTACCTCAAGCGATTCGTCAGGCTTTCTTTCAGCTCACGAAAATATTTTGCCATCCGGTGGCTGTTGCACTGCTCTTTGAGTGCACCTACCGACCTCCTTTTTTTGTCGTTTTCGTTGATTGGTCTCACCTGGAACGGAGTGAGATATGCATCGACATTGATGACAGCGTAGCGGAGCTGCATTTCTTTCGAGGATGTGGGTGAAGGTCATGTTTGGGTAAAAGAAGACATTTCTTTTTTTTTCAAGCTTTCTTTGCGGGTTATTGGGTCACAAGGGTCTTGGGATTTTGTCACAGGGATGCTGCGTTAAGGGCTGCGAGGCAATCGGAAATCGGCTGGGAACGGTAGTCAGGCTCGTCTTGGTATTCTTTCGGGCGTACAAATTAAATCGGGAGTTCTCTTTCAACTCACGAAAATATTTTGCCATCCAGTGGCCGTTCCTCTTTTCTTTGAATGCACCTACGTCCTTTATTGTTGTTCACGTTGATCAGTCGGACCTGGAACGGAGTGAGATATGCATTGACATTGGTGACAGCGTAGCGGAGCTGCATTTCTTGCGAGGATCTATCCGAGCGAAGGTCATCTTTGGGTACAGAAAGACATTTTTTTTCTTCTTTATTTCAAGATTTCTTTGCGGGTTATTGGGTCACAGGGGTTTTGGGATTTTGTCACAGGGATGCTGCATTAAGGGCCGCGAGGCAATTGGAAATTGGTTTGGAACGGTAGTTGAGGCCCGTGTTGGTATTCTCTCGGACGTACAAATTAAATCGGGGAGGTTGTTCTCGTAGCGTGAAATGGCGCGGATCGACATATGTGCCCCTGTTCGGCTGCCTGGCTCGCAAGTTGCCGCGTTGCTCGGGTTCCCGTGGATCGTTCCTTTTCTGGCGAGAGGAACGGAGAGAGAGAGAAAACGCCGCAAAGCCGACAAGGGTAGCGTCGAACCCCGCTCGCCTCTGCGTTGACTCGAAAAATGCACGGGGTGTATCGATGTTGGCGAAGGGGGCGGCGTTTGCAACCATTTGGGAAAATTGGGAATATTGGGAGCGACAGAGCATAAGGCGAGCGCGGGCCGAGCCGGTCACCTATTATTGTACACGATTGATTTATATTTTGTTTGCGGTGCTGTGTGTACCGCTGCTGGATGAAACTGTACGCCATACTGCGCTATCCTCTCTGTGCGTTACATCCCGCTTTTGTATAAATCTATCTATTAGCTCGAAACTCACGATTCTTGCCGATCGTAGGTTCAGCTATGATGAATCGGAGATACACTTCGTTGGGATGGAATCAATTACGATCAAACAGGGCAGAATATATTTTTCGTAGCCAAGTGTAAACAGCAAGCAGATATGATTTTATAAAATTAAAATGTAGGATTAAGGGGTAAATGTGCAATTTTTTTTGCGCCGATTGAAGGGTGGCGGAAAATGTTTTAGCCTTCATATTACAAAGTAACTTTTCGGAGTTAATACGAATCCAGCAGCTGTCCTATTCTAAAGCGGGAGATTGGTAATCGATTTAAACAAAACTTCAACTTCTGTACATTTGTTTAGACAAATATTATTCTGAAGATAAATAATTGGTAAATGATTTTTTGTAATGTACAGTACATTTTCCGTAGCCAAATGTAAACAGAAAATGGATCTGATTCTAAAAAATGAAAAAGGTATGATAAAGAGATAACCGCGAAAATTTCTCGCATAAAATCGAACGGTCTTGGAAAATGTTACAGCCTACATATTACGACGTAACTTTTCGTACTAAATGCGAATCCTGCAGCTGTTTTCTCCCATACACGAGCGGGGCATTGGTAATACATTTTTTAAACTTTGACATATTTACATTTTTAAAAACAAATATTATTCGGAAGATATAAAAAATAAATTATTAAATTATTTTTTGCAATGCAGTCGGCCATGGGAGATCGCACGCGAGAAATGGTTGCAAGGAGTGCGTACATGCGAGCGGGCGTTCATGATGGGCGGAGCGCAAAAAGTGCTGATGCATCCTCGGATTCTCATCGAGTATAATCCTACTCATGCCGGAGAGTCCATTTCTGGTCGCTGCGGCGTTCTCCGATATCGCTCATAGCGGAAGGGTTGAAGGGTCTAGCCAGGTACCGCAAGCTCGCAATTCGTAACGACAGAAGTCCCTCGGGAATTGCCCATCGCGCAATAATAAAAATGGCAAGATCCAAACAGAGGATTATCCCTCTCCGCCACTAACGCAGGTATCCGGGTAAAAGCGGATCCTCCAAATTACGAGTCTCCGGAGACTACGGCTTTGAGAAGATTAGCACCGAAAGGAATAAACATTTACACGAATTAGCTGCACGCCTCGGATTTTCATTATTGTCCTTGTACTCGATACAGGAACTGTTCATCTTGAGTTTCTCACTTTACGCCCACTATTTAAAGTTCCTCGGGGATTTGTGGACAAGCCGTCGGAAAGTTGTGAAAAGCACCCTCGGGAATACGAGCCCAAAAAAAAAAATACTCGGTGTAAACTGTTGCTCGAAAAATATTCTTAACGAGCGATATGTTCATTCAACGACTTTCATTCAACATCCGAAACACAAAGAGATATTTTCATCGGACGAACCTCTTCGCGTAAGGATATTCGAGGATAAATGGACGAATGGAAATCTTCCGAGTATTCCATCCTTTCATTTCAACTGTATATAAAGTAGAGTACGTAGAACGGAAGAAGATTAACAGTGCATAGCGCCGTGCCGGATGTGAGAGCCGGTGAACCGTCGTTCTGTCTGCGGGGATCGTCGTCGGTATCAATGCCGCGGAGATTGACAGTACGAGCTATGATAAACGATGTTTCCCCTGGCGATGCGTATACTGGATGCTCTCCGTTTTACGGCTTCAGCTTGGCGCCCCGGCAAGACCCACCCTTGCGGACCCTCCGGAGGGGCTCGGAGGGAACTCTGAAAGCAGAAGAAAGACCGCTGTGTGAGAAGTAAACACGTTATACAAACGAAATTCCGAATCGATTTAACTTGTTTCAAATGGAATAACATAAAATTTGTAATATTAATTCAGATAAATTTGTTGGATTCTACTATTATACTAAATAGTATTTATCATTATTTCTAATGATAATTTAATTATATTATTTTAATAATCATATTTATTATAACATTAAATATTATTTTATCAAGTAGGGTGAAAGTGATGAATATGAACCGGTTTGTATGTCATCGATTTACGTGCTAATCGGGGCGGGCAATTTTCACCACTGTTACTGTACCTCGGAAAAAAATCCGGTAATTTGTAAAAATGTGCTGAATCTATATTTGCAAAAAAAAAACATCCCCAATAAGCCATCCCATACGCTGCCCGGGGGCCCGGTGCCCAAAGTTAACGAGTATTTCGCGTGTAGCCGGAAAGCACCGAGCCGCGCGATGCTATACTATTCTGACGTCTGGCACAGGACAGACAGAAGGAACGGTTTCCACCCTGCTCTTCGACCTCCGCGGAAGTACGTGCGCCTCTGTTTCCGACGCTTCCATGCCCAAGGGCCACGCCACTCCCTGGCCGGGCACGCACGTTAAATACACCCGGCATTCGCCGATTATGACGGTCGGACGATACAGTCGGCGGGGAGAGGCACTCCGCAAAATAAACCCTAATCGACGGTAACTCCGTACGAAATTACCAAAAAACAATTATAGTTGATTGCAATTAAATTATTTCTTCGAAGACTCATTCATTCATCGTTTTTGCAAATATAGATCGTTATTGATAAAATTCATAATTTATGATTAATATTAATTATTAATATATGGGCTGAAGGACAGAATGCCCTTTTGATTGAGATAATAGGTTTAAAAAAAGTAGAACCTTGTCAATAGATTTTCTTTTTTTACTACTACTATTAATATATTGTATTGTTAATTATTAACATTAATTTAAATCATTAAATTTTATTCCATCGCCGATTTTGATACAAATTTTGGTCAAATCTGTTACCGGTCCAGTCAACGATTCATACCGGTCGGCCGAATTGACTCGACAAGAGGGCACGATAAATTATTCTTTCAATTCTCCAGCTGGGGACAGTGCAGCTATTCGAACTGTTGGTAGGCAAAAAAAGAGAACAATAAAAACGTTTTGTGGCGTTGATCCGTGGCTGGGCAGCTGAGCGGCGATATCGAGAGTCGTTCGGCGTGCTGGGCTCCGCCGGGGCAATGCATCGTTAGTGAGAGAGAGCATATAGAGAGTCTCGGTCAGATAAATGACGTGGTCGCCTCACGTCTGACGTGAATGAAGCCAGGAACGGTTCACCTACGCCTCGCCGACTGTCCAGCTCGTTCGGTATAAACCCTGCCGAGCGCGTGTCCACCCGTGTGCCCCGACTCGGGGGACCGTGGGCTATGCACAGAACGAAGCTGAACCGGCGATCGCGCAATAAATGCCTAATGATACATTGAACGAGAAGCACTGCTCCCAGCACCCCGCCCGGGCCTCGAAGAATTCTGCCGAGGCATTAATAAATTAAATCCCCAGGGAACGCCCGATAGTGCTTTGAACCTACACGAAAGTCCTCGCACGCATTAGATTTTTTTTTACCATATTCTTCTGATGCACTGCAGGGACAAAATTAGAAAGGCAACCTAAAACCTTCGGAGCATTTATTTCCGCGCAGAAAATTAATATTATTGATTTTTATACATTTTATATTTTTAAGTAGATTTGATTTTTTTTGCTACATGAATAATTGTGTTATTAATCTATTATTTTTACAACTGAAACTTACGTAGTATTTACAATTATAAATTTTACGAAATCATTATCGATACCTTATTAATATTACCTACTTTAGTCAATATTATCTTTTGAAATAGATTTAATTGTTATATTTTTTGGCTATACCAATAGTTATATTATGAATGTATAATTTTTTAGGGTTAAAACTTACGTGATATTTACAATGATAATTTTCGCGAAATCCTTATCAATACGTTATTGGCCAGTTTCTGGAAACTGGAGCACATGCGTACCGCTGCGAGGGGGTTAAAAAGTATGATATTGTTATTCCACAATAACGAGGGGCGTGATACATTTGCTCGAGAAAAAAGCATCAACAAGCCGAGCGATGCGGCTCCGAGCCGAGTGAGAAATCGCTGTCGAGTGTTACAATGAAATAATAAATTGTAAACAATTGATTGACTTTATCTCGCTCTGTTACCGGGAATTCGCGGTGCCAGTAGTTATCCACTGCGTATCTCAAACGAAGTCGAGAGTGCAGGCATGCACACACCGCGAACTGTACCAGACGGAAGTTCGAGATAATTTTAATCGGTTATTGACTGCTGGCGATGAGATTTTTTTTAGTTATTATTTTTCACAGCATTGACGAAACACAGCAGTGCGCCTGCGACGGAAAACATCGTCATTACTTTATGGAACGATAATGTTTTACATGTTTCAATTTATATTCGCGGCGCATTGTTCTACGAAAAAGACACTGCATTCAATGTAATTAATCGGTCAATTTATCTCTCGAGGGGAAAAAAAGAGTTTAACGCAATGAAAACAAAATTATATAATAGAGTCGCCACACGTTTCGCATTCGGAGTAAACATCGGTTGCGGGTCACTTTATTTTTCTTTCATTTTTTTCCGTTCGTGCGGTCGTGGATAATTAGATGTACGATTCCCCACTTGGAAAGCAATTAATCACCGCTCGGCGGTCTCCTACCTGTCCGAACAATTAGGTGCACCCTTTCATTTGCATCGGACATTAAGAGAAGGAAAAAAAAGAAGAAACGTTAACTCGATTACATCGAAACTACAGTCCCAGCGAGAGTTAAGTCCACAGTAGTGCACACACAGCATTAACAGTCCGTGCTCAAGCCGGTCTGTCGTTCCGTACGCGAGTTTGTTCTTTAATTCGCGTTTCCGGTGTGCAAACTCCGGCGCGCGGTTCTCACCCGACAAGCAGAGTAGTGTGTACGTTTGAAGATTAAATCAACACCGCCGCCGCCTTTTCTCGCGATCGGGAGAAAAATTATTCTCGCGTCGTGGCTCGAACGAACGTCTAAATACCACACTTCAATTTTTCTTGTTTACAGTTCCGATGAAGAGAGCGCCGGTACCGACGTATAGTTTATATTCTTTCTCGTCATCCTTTCGTCGAGATATTTCGTCGAGATTCCATTATTTTCCGAAGGGTGTTCCGAGTTTCTTTCGGAACGCTGTATTCAACGCGATATGAGAAATAAAGGAATTGGCGAAAGCGAGAGGAAGATGGAATCTCGGGGTACGCTATAAGCGCGTGCGCCCCGCAATGCCCAAATAGAAATTCAATTGATCTTGTCCGTTGGTGTCGGACTATCCATCTTGGTCCTTCCGACGCTGCTGGCAGCCACGGCGTCTCTCCCAGCCAGACCCCGAGCCGGAGAGACGAAGACTCTCGCTTCTCCAGTCCGATGGTTTTCGCGTCTTCCACGCTTCGACCGCGACGACGTTTCACCACGGGGCAAAAGTATGAGCGCGGGGGGAAACCCGCGAGCCCCGCGCACAGCAACGGACTACGATCTCCCCGCCCGTTCGTCCTGCGGTTTGCGCCAAGGAAAAAAGGGGACAGCTGTCCAGCCGACCGCCAAACTACCCATTAATTACCGAACCTCTGGAGACCCCGCTTGTTTGTCTTTGCCGAACTCTCCGCCGAACAGCGTAACCAACAACCGAGCGGCGGAAACCATATAGGTTTCGCGAAATTCGAATGCCCTTCGTCATTCGCGAGAGTCGCGCTCCAAAGTTGGACAAAGTTGATGTTGAGTGTAGTTTTTTGTTTAGTTGATGTTGAGTGCAGTTTTTTGTTTAGTTGATGTTGAGTGTTTTCTTACTTATTTATGAAATGCTAAATGCTAAATTCATCTATATGGAAAATCAATTTTCGATACGACAGCGTCAGGTATTTTCTAATAAAGCTGATAAAGGATAAACACTAGGATAGAGCGGGGTAAAATAAGACGGTGGGACAAAACGCATTTTTCCAATAATTTTTGGATGCCCCATTTTTTTCTCAAGGATACGTCCAGATTTTCAACCTCGTTTTGACCCATTCATCACCACCGCTGTCACCCAAAATTTACTGGAAAATTGCGACACTGGTTGGAAGAGAGAAATAAAAAATTGTCTCTGTCACGTTACTTCCGATTTGAAAACCTCACTTTTAATTCGAATGTGACGTCACGCCCACATTTTTTCTGAATTACGTTGTGACACTCATCTTCGGTTTGGAAATCTTATTTTTCGACCGTCGGTGACTTAATACCGGAAATACGTCACTTCCAGTTTGAAAATCTTATTCATACCGGAAACAGGTTTCACTTCAAGTAGAAAAAATGAAATTTTCCTAAAATAATTTTCCAATTTAAAAAAGAACAAAACACGACAGTATTTCGTATACTCATATGCAACAATATAATTACCGATACCAAGGCGAGAGCCGACCTTCCGATTCTCAAGAAACGATTGGGCGCGTTCGCAAACATAATTTTCCTTCGATCTCTAATACTAAGTGTTATTCAGCGCGCGATCTGCATCGTAAGAGGCTTATAAATAATTCTCTCATTCTGCAAACTAGAAAGCGCCCAAGATCTTTATTAACCGATTGAAAAAAAATACAATGTACGTATATTATTCAAAAAGCCTCTATTAGCTCAAGGTTATTATTAAAGTATTACGGAAATCCCCGTGGAGGTGAATCCCTCGTGAATTCAGTATGATTCCATAAGTATGAAAATTATTCATGGTAGAGCGAATTCGCATCTCTGTCCCGGAGCTCCCGAGTCGGCGATGCGCCGAGCCCGAGCGGTGTTGAGCGTGCGCTTCTCTCTGTCGGACAGTGTAGTTTTTGGTGCAATGCAGGCATAAAGCGGACACACAGCAGCGCGTACGGTAACGCTACTGGGTACGAAAGGGGATGCCTCGTTGAGTCTATAGCACCTTAAAGTGGATGAATGATGTATCGTAACGACGCTAATGACGATACGCTCGCTACCGCCCCGAGTTGCGCGTGAGGTATTTTCCTTCTGGGGCCTCTCCTTGCGAGGCTCCCGATCTCTCATTCTCTCTCTGGCTTCACTCGCTCGCGCATTAAGCTAATTGGTGGTACAACATTATTACAATGCGTTAAAGTAATAGGCTCGCGGACGCGTATACACCATGCAGCCGATGAAGTGGGTGAGAGTGAGATACCCACATACAGCGATACTTGCCGGGGGTTGCGGGCGGGCGGGGAACGCGCAGAAGAGGCGGAGGACCGTGAAAGAGCGCGTGAGTAACAGATTCGCGATAGCGATAACAAACGAGAGGCCCAGCAGCAGTTCTTCCAGTACCCATAGGCAGCCTATATAAACCGGCGTACCAGGGTGATTCGATAAAGCACCCATGAAGTAGGTACGTAGCGAGCGAGCGGATCCAACTAATAGGCCGATAAGAGTCACCTTCTCTCATTTTTTTTTCTCCTCTTTTTTCTTCCTTCAACGTACATTCTATAGTAGTAACTTACGGTCATATACTCTACTTTCGCGTATTATATAGTAGTTGCATATCCTCGATGCCTGGGGGTGGGAGAGGGGGGGGGGGTGGTAAGGCAGGCATGGATCGAGCGGCCAAACTCGATAATCAGGAAACGAGATAACATCCTACCGGCACATACACTACCGTCTATTTATGTTTTTGCATAAAAATAATATTACGCGCCTTTTCATCAAAGAGGCGAGCGAGAGAGGGCGGGGGGAGGGGGCAAGTAGTCCAAGTGTGTATTATGTATAATATTTCAACGGCGGAACGGTGGGTATGGGAAATTGTTGCGAAGGGGGTGAAACGTGTGAGTCAGATGTGGCGAGAACGATTATTCGGTGCAGGGTGCGGCGGAGACGTCTCAAGAATCATTGAAATGTAACTATAGGTGGAAGAGGCACTAAAGCGAAGCGGCGTTTTAGGCTAAGAGTGATCTACGCTATGGTCTCGGACACTCGGAGCGCGGCGGTACTTAAAATTCTTGGAAATCGTCCAAATACACGATTACCTCATTGTTCAACGAGTCCTCTCTGTGCGTCGGGAGTTCACAGTCGGAGTCCCGATAAATTGACGGCTGCGAAATCGATCCATCCGTTAAATCGAGAATAAAATAGAAAAGGGTCTCGCCGGGATGATCGCTATGAATTTGAGATGCGGATATTGCAGATTGATTGAGAAAACTCGAAGCGGCAACCCGGGTGCGTCGGCAGATCTATTCCGTTCCGGGTGAGATGGCCCGACATTCCCTTCCTGCGCGGAATCTCCTTTGACGAAGATGCTCTCAGTTCTTCGGAGCTTACGTTCGTTAAAAAAAAATAATAAAAAAATGAAGATATAAATAAAAAGAATTAAATGGTGCCACGTCCTAAACAGCCCGTAACGTAATTTACGCCGACACTCTCGGCCGACTTTAGAAAGAACTTTGAGTATAGAGTCACGCATCCTCTGGAAAGTCGCGCGAGCCACCGTCGCCGCTACTTCGCATATATCTCGAAGACTCGGGCTTGTCGCAGACTCTCGGCTGTACCAGGGACACGTGTCATCGCGATAAATCGTCGATGCGCCCGACATTCGCTGTTTGCTTTGGCCCAAGCCGCGATGCTTAACCGACATTGTGCGACCACGTGAGACACAATGACACGTGTGCCTCGAACATCATCGTCTCGAAAGCTTGCTTAAAGGGTGTAAGATTATTCGGGCGACCTTAAGAGGAGGCTAAACGCGTGTCAGCGCGAGACAGACGGAGTTAACATTTTTGATACATTTTTCGCCGAAACGATTCGTTTTCTATTTTATAATAACATTTCGGAGAAAAATGCGTTCAGAATATTTTGAGGCTGTGTTGATTTTTAGTCCAGCGTTAAGTCATTTCTCGGGCGTTTTGGGAATAAAAAAAAATAACAGCCAGATAGCAATGTCACATTTCACTTGAGTATGATCTGTGAAAATTTTCTATAAAAATGCTCCATTTCACTTATTAATTAATTTCAAGTATATTCCAGCGGTAGCAATTATTATCATCATTTATTATTAATATAACACGGAACAAATTTGACAATAGAAAAATTATTACGTAAATTCACTCACATTCGTATATATAGTTAGTATAAAGATATAAAAAAATGTACTATCCATTTCTATCAGGGTATAAAAAAAAATTCATTTGCAGAGTGATCCATCACGCAATAATTTGTCCCACGTATTCAATCCTCAATTTCAGCGTTGCAGTCCGTGACCGGCAGTCAATTTGTAACTCTGCAAATCCGCGTAATTAAAATTTTTCGTGAAAAATCGATAAACGTTGCGTAGCACGCGGGAATTGTGATACACCCTGTAGCATCGCGAGCGAGATTTCCGAGGCGGACGAAGCCTGGAACAGTCTTGAGAAGCATCGTCGGGATTATATGGGGCGCGTCGGTAGCGCATCTCGCGTTCTCGCTGTTCGTTCTTCCGTTCCCGCGTCGACCCGACGCGGCATCCTCAACGACGAAGAGTCTCTCTCCGTCTCCTCGCGTTCCTGTCAGAGCGAGAAAGTTCGCAGGGTATAACGCAAGAGTCTCGCGGCTGAATCGCGAGTGCAAAACGCGGCCACGCACGGTTTACGCTCCACACCTCCTGGCCATTATTTGTTGCTTCCGTTCCCGCTGCCATAGCGGATCGTATACTATTTTAATCATCATCGTTGCGAGAAGCCCAGAAAACCGACGCCTATCTTACTCCACTCCCCCCCCCCTCCCCCCTCCCCCCACCCGGCGCACCGTCCTGTAAGATCCTACAACCCGCACTATCCGGAGTTTCGAGTTCAAAAGCGCCGAATTTCCGATGAAATTCACCCACCTCCCGAGATGTCTCTCGTAAAATTTGCGCGTCCTGCCGTTCGACGCGACTACCGTACGACTCGTTGAGATAAACGGGCACTGGTTCTCGGTTATTAATAACGTTGACAAATCTCGACGATATTTTTACCGCTTATAACCGGCGAGATAAACACACCGACACATACAGAAACGGCACTTGGTGCTCCCCGGCCTCGCCTTCCATATACTTTTCTCCATCAACGCGCGAAGATACCGCATATATTTTATATCCCGCGTCGTCTAAGTAGTGTACCTAAATTAATAATTCCGGACAGAAAGAAGAAGCCGATACTTAACGAGCGTTATAATTAATACTGTTATTTTTTTTTATTTTTATTTTTATTTTCTTATTCTTCTCTTTGGCGAATCTCTGCGGAGTGAACGAATCGTTATGCGCGCAGCGGTGCCACGCGCCTTATCGTTCTGCTTAATCAAGCGATTGATTGTGAGGGGTAAATGCAAGATCGTATGGAAAAGAGTCCGGTGGATGAGAAGCTCTGGAAACACGAGGGCAGATGGAGAGAGAGGGTGAGCTTGTTAACTTGAACACCGCCGGAGTCGCCCTCCCAAACACTCGTACGGTATATATAAAGCAGGATATAGAGAGAGAGAGAGAGTTGCGCGCGACGGGGTTGACTGATTAACTAATTATCGGCTAGGCGGTGGGACCGCTGCCCCGGATCATCCTGAGAGTATAGTCATAAACCATTTCGAGAGCCACGAGGAGCTACAGGTTGTCCCGAACGCCGAACGCATTACCAAGCGGCTGGCACTGTGCGCTCTCGCTCCCGCTCCCATAAACCCCGGCTCGCGACATTCGTTACAGAGATACCGGGGGTGCGCTTTGCGAATTTGCACATCCGCAATGGGCCGGTCTCAACCCCTTTCTCGCCCTTTAAAATCCTTTCGGACGCATTAATGGAAGGTGCGTGCTGCGTGGCAACGAATTGATCAAACATCGGGCACGTAAAATTATCCACGCTCGTTGAATCAAACGGGTTTGTTTCCGAAGGGGTTGTTTCACTCGACCGGACGATCTGGAGGAGTGTCTTTAACTCCCGACTGCCCGCTAGGGCAAAAGACGGGAGTTATGCGTTTGACGGAGGCACCCCGATTTTTCTGTTTTCGTTGAGTCCAGTGTTTGTCGGAACGGCGCAACGTCTCTTGACAGAATTTGGCACACTAGTTCTGTGTATGTGGGAGTGTATTCGTAGCAAAGGAATAAGAAAAATAAATGTGAAATGGCAGAGATAATTAACTTCGAAAAAACGGGCCAAAACCCTATTCAGATATGTCGACAGACGCCCGCCATAATCTACTATTGCCTTTGCGATTATTTGTCGTCTGCTATAAAAATGTTGCAGCTGTGTGCTATTCTACAGTGCATTGAATTCATTCAACGTGTAGTAACCTCGAATACGTGTCGAGCTGCGTC
>JAPYZC010000706.1:0-30808 GCA_030522665.1 Ichneumoninae sp. A BG-2022a | reverse complement strand
AGAATTTTATCTAATACTTGAAAATTACGATTTTAAACAAATTTTAACATAAAGGAAACGAATAACATTTTGGGATCATTATTGTGGACGAACAATCTTGTCAGCATCTTCCATAAGCTTGATTTTTTTCAAATTTTTATCCGATCGACAAGTGTTTGTAATTCTCTTTTATCCCTCTCAAACTTAGGCGTCGTCAGTCATCGCGCTAGTATTACCTTTAAAAAAAAATTACGTATGAACAGAACTTTGCGAAATCGAATCGGGTGGAAACATCTCGGACGTACGTGTGGAAGGGGCGTAAAATGATTCCTAAGAGAGGCGCAAGGGGCGGGGGGAGAGCGAGCGAGGCATTAAGCGCGACGGAGCGTTCTCGGCAAAGTCATTAAAATTCGAGAGCCACGGGGCACGAGCGCAGAGATTTCGTCAGCGAGTTAACACAGTAGGAGCGGCGACGCAAATTTCGCGGTGGTCCATAAAATATTAAAGCTCGCATGGACTCGCCGTCACAGGGCGCGACTGGCAAGCGCATTAGCCCTCGGAATTTATGTTTCAATTTTATTTCGCCAAGCCCCGCAGGCTCGCGACCGGTCGTGGTCAATCTCCGCTCTTTCCCTCTCATCTCTTTTTTTATTCAGCGATTTTTCTCTTTTATTGGGCTTATATACTTTTCCTGCACCGCTGTATAATTCCCAGAAGAAAAAAAAATATTAAACCCGAAACGCTGGAAAGAATTGGCACATTGCGGAGCCCATTGAGATCGGACAAGGGGAGGAGAAGAAAAAATCCTGTTCAAAACATTTCGGCACCTGTCCTGCCGTAGCAACATAAACAACGAGGATTATGCTGAAACGGCTTAAATATTATTTTCAGTTTTTGCTCTAGGGGACAGCGGGGCAAAATGACACAGCGGGAAAGTCAAAATTTGTGACCAAAAAAATGTAAGCTAAGGTGTAAACGCACGTAAATAAATCATATTCCGATAAACAAATTAATAATTCGCGGTGTCATATCGATTAGCCAGTAAAAAACAAGAATCTTTTTTTTATTAACCGTTGTATTCTCTTCATTTTTACTTCCGACTGCCCGCTAGGGCTTTTGCCCTAGCGGGCAGTCGGGCCCACATAGATCAGGCAAACATACGTGAGCGGAGGTATGAACTCGCGGTAATAAACCATAATTAGAGAAATCTGATTGAAACTTCGCGGTGACATATCGAAAAATCTCGTCGGCGATCCTAACCTCTAGTTACAATCGTAAATCATACCGCAAACTTCACGCTCCTGCCGAGATAGTGCCGAGTTTCCGATGCCCCATGAGAAACCTGGAATTATTATTTATTTATAATCGTAGTGTTTTTTATTCGCGTTTTTTTTCAATAACTTTTGGATGATGGCAATGACGGTACGGTAGGACCCCGCTTATCCGACCTTCGATTATCCGAGGCAATTCATTCGAGTCCTCCGCATTAACCGAGGTGTAAGCTCGGATAATACGGAAAACTCGGATAAAACGGATAAATCAACATTTCCGCGCGCGGAGTAGTAACTGCTACATTGTTGCATACCGGCTTAAACGTACAAGTTTGCTGCGTCTTTATATTGCAAGCTGTAAATACATCGGTTCCGATTCTAGAGTCCATGGTAGAACATCGCGATGTCTCAAAAAAGGAAAAAAGTCGTAAATTGTGAGTGGTGTGTTATTTTTTAAACACATAATAGTAGTACAAGTTTGCATTGAGTATGTTATCCGTGTTATCCGAGTTTTCGCTTATCCAACCTACGTTCTCCCCATATTACCTCGGATAAGTGGGGTTCTACTGTACGTGGGGGAAAACAGGTTTGAAAATCCGGATGTATCGTTGGGACAAAATGGGGCATCCAAAAATGATTGAAAAATTGAGTTTTGCCCTCAATGTCCCGTTTTACTCCGCTGTGCCATTTTTCCGTGGTTTCCCTTATTTCAACGAAAATAACGATTTTAGCTCCAGCAGAGAATCGAACCCAAGATTTCTTTTCGGTTCCTTACAATACTATGGTGATTCTATTTTCTTTCTTTATTTTACAACGGGAAAGCCATTTTTATAGTCTCAAGATACATGTTACCGATTGTACACTGTAGCATTCGTACCTAGGGACACAGTAGTAAAAAATCTATATATAGATATATATATCCGACACACTAAAAGCGGAAGGGTAAAGAGATGAGGTCGGGAGTCCGAACGACTCGACGGATTGAAGCTGCGAATGAGGAGAAAAAAAACACGTACACAAAGAAGGAAAAACCCAGCGGATGAGATCGTAAATCACACCGGGTACCGTGTAAAGGAGAGTAAAGTAAACTAGACGACGTTCGAAGGTCGGAGTATTATCCGGAATTGTGTTTGGAACACTCTCCTCGAAGAATGGGAATACCAGGGAGGCTGACGATGATAGGGCTGCGCGAGATGTTGCCGGTGCAGAAAGACACGGCCGGATCGCTGGGATCAAGAAGAGATTGCCCTCTGCTCACCACTGCATCTGTACTTCCCGATGGCCAACACCGACCATCCTATTTTTCGGTAGCGACTTCCGTAGGCGACACGACGAATAAATTTTCTGACATAAATCGCGGGAACGATTTATCTGACAGGGATTCACGTGAGCTCATTCAAGTCCGATTTATACGAGTATGTCCTTTCCTATTGGGGTGGTTCTTAGATCGAAAATTTTGGAATTCTTTGGAAGTGCGGGCTGGCTCCAAGAAAAACTCGAATTTTTCAGTTTCACTTTAAATTTACAGGTTCCGAAGTTTTTAATTTTTTAAATAGCCGGTGGCGACCTCTAAAATTGCATTAATTTCGGGAACTTTTCGCCCATTGCTTTTTTATTTTATACCTCACGATGATACTGGGTGACCCCCAGAGAATTCAAAAATGTTCAGTTTAAGGATCACCTTACTCTTCCATCGATAATACTTTTTATCGAAATTATTATTTTTTTCTTTTTTTTCATAATACATGGGCAAGCCCATTTACATAAAGATTATTGAATGCAGAGAAACGAAAAATTACAAAAAATTAAATTATATGAACTAATAACATCTAATAAAATAGTAAATCGAAACAAGTCGGAAAAAAATATAAATAGAAATTAAGAAGAAAAATAACATAATAAATGTAGAGAAATCCAAAACCCAAGCATACGGTGAGCCGCCGTATGATTTCTAGATTGCATTTAACCGAGTTTAAGCTAAATTTAAAATATTCATAAACTACTTCGGGTTTTGTGCCGGGCCCGCTTCTAATTCGTTAAAAATACGTTCTTCTGCATGACAAAAAAAACTTCATAGACGAAAGATTAAAATTCGTTCAGTTAGGACAAATCATATCTAGGATAGAGAATGTTCTTCGTTAATGTGAAAAGCACGTAGAGTGGCAGGGACATTAAAAAGAAGTGGGTATGACGAAAGCGAGTCGCCTCGGTTATTAGATAATTACCCGGAAATGAAAAAAAGGAAAAAGAAAAGAAAGGTTGTCCGGACATTGAGCCCACCCAGTTGGGCTATAAAGGAGCCTTGGAAAAAGGCTCAGACAGCGAATGCAGCACCGCTGGGCGCATGGTAGAAAAAACTTAAGCCAAGGCGTAAGCGCTCGTACAGAGTAATCAGGTGAGTACAACGCCCAGGGGATTTTTTTTTCTCGCGAGATCTACTTGACTCGACGACATCAGCCTTGCAGTATAGATGTATAGAGATATGTATAGAGGCTCCGAGATGGGAGACGAGGCAGTGGCGGCTGCGACGAGCGAACTTATTACTTTTCTTTACGACGACACGACGTAGCCCTGCAGGATGCAATATTTCATAAAATGCAAAATCTTCTCGATGACGAAAAATAAAAATAACTAGTCTGGAATGTGAAAGAAAACACAACCGTATATGTGATCAGTGAACTATCTAAAAATTAAATTTATGAATTTTTGTACACTAATTTTTCCTGTCGGAGTTATTCGCGTCCGAGATATGCGATTGTGAAAAAAAATGCATCGCCGAAACGCATTGACGCATAAATCGTTAAAAAATTGTTGGAGGAAGCTAAAAAGACTCGAAAAATCGATATTCGGTATAGTGTATTAAAGCGAATTAAATTGAATTTAATTGAGTATACTATTCCAGTTAAAACTGCCTTCGAATAATTTCGTTATTTTTTTTTCCTGAATCGCGATGCTCGGCCGGAAGTGCCTTAAATTTAATTACCGAATTAAAGACTATCGAGGAACGCTGGCGAGAGGAGAACTTCGAGCTTACAGTTTCCGTGCAAGGCTTCGCGAGGGATGAAATTAGAGGAAGGAATCCGACGCTTCGAGAGTAACCGGGAGGAGTAACGAACCGTTCAGCTGCAAAAACGTTTAGTGTTAACGTAGCCAAGTCTCAGCGGTGGTGAGCCTAATAAGGAACGACGATTCAACTGCATGGAAAATTAGTAAAAGTCCATTCCGGCGTAACTGTTAGAGGAAGGGGCGGCGGCAATCCGGGATACTTTTGGATCTTTCTGGGGGGAAAAATCCAGCTCGCACCGAGGCTGAAAATTTACATACGAATCCCTCCGAGCCGGAGAGCGAAGCCCAAAGAACGAGACCTCTGACTCCTTTATCCTCTATACGTTCTTATTTCTTCGCTACTGCCGCTGACGCTGCCGACGCCGTTCCGAAGATTTCTCCGACCCTTCATTCATCGCCAATTTTGGATTCAATGGCCTGAAATCGGCGAGGGCTGCTTTGAACGCTCATGGCTACTTATACGAAAATCTGGAAGCTCGAGAGCGAGAGACCTAAAGCTTTATTACTATGAGATGGGGGTTGAAATGGCTGGATTAGAAGGTCGGGAGGTCAAAGGCTTTTTTTAGAACGTACGTACCTCGACCGTATGTGTGTAGAGACCGTAGCGATTCTCCGAATTTTCAAAATTATCAAAATCGATGTTGATCGTTAGAAACTAAAAAAAATAAAAAATCAGTGAAATTATTTTTTTGCAAAATTGTTACGCTGGAAGGATCGTACTTTGTCCAATTACTTTTACAACCCCTCGGTCTTGATTGCGTAGCTGAGCGGATTTCTCAAGCGGCTCATTTATAATGAATGGAACGGCGGGGGGGGGGGGGCGAGGGGGGTTGAAATAGTTGGAAAAGACGTCCGGGCACGAGAAAACGCAGGTAATATCATCCACGTGGAATCAGTTTTTCCTTCTTTTGGTCGTCGTTCCTTCCGTCGCTTATAAGTGCACGGGAAGGGATGGAAAAATTCTAGTAGGTGCGGGCAGCAGCGGACCGTAGAAGTATAGAGTAGTGAAGAGGAAAAGAAAAAAGGGGGGACAAAAACTGAAACAAGAACGACGACGACGACGACGTTGGTGGTACTGACTGTGCTCGGTGGATAGTACGTATACGTAGTTTGGACGACAGGGAGAGAGTAAGAGAAAGAGTCGACGGAACAGCCCGAGCCAATTCTCGATTGCTCCCCCGATCGCTGTTCGACGATAGGTCTGCGTGCCTGCTGGCTTTCTTGCACGTTGCAAAAAGTAAACAAGCGAAAACGAGCGACGAGGGACGAAAACGACCTGGCACGAAATCGAAGCAAGCTTCTCGACAGCACCATCCAGTAAACCCCTGACCCCCCCCCCCCACCCTCAGCCACCCTCCCCCCGTCCATCCACCCGAGATAGAAAAATATCAACGACCCCGCCAAAAAACGACAGAGTTCAAAACATTTCGTCCATGTATCGAAGACGAATAAAATCTTTCACCTCGCGCGATGTACTATAAAGCATATTTCCGAAATATCGTATAGAAGGTATCGTGTTACGCACGATTTGAGCGTCACGAAGCACGACGAAAATTCATGTATTCACGTGCGCGTTATCCCAGGTGGGATTTAGCCATAGCTGGAAAACGACACATCGCTGACTCCACCAAAGCTGCAGTTCGCCAAAACGCCATATCGGTCCTTCGCCGGTCGGCGTAGCGAGGCGAAGTCGACGGTCTTCCGAGCACTGATAAGCCCTGGTTAACTCCACTACGTCGCGAATTCTGTCGCTAGCTACATTCGAGATGAATTTCAAAAACATTTGAGTCGTATCACACACCTTCCTTTACCTACTTTCCTAGCTTCCTTAATTCACATGTTTCTATCACTAGCTGCATTCGAGATGCATTCTAGACTAAAATTAATAAAAAATCTCTGTGACGTCACCTCCAGTCAAAAAGTGAGATTTCCAACCCAAAAGTGGAGTCGCAGAGAATTTTTTAAATTTTTCTCTGGAATGCACACTGTAAAAAAACGGTGTTAAATTCAAGACCGCTTTAACCCCGCCATGTGGTCCATATAGATCCAGTACTTTGGTGTTAAAAGCGGTGTTAAAATATGGTGTAAAATCAGTGGTACTTACAGAACGTACATTCTAACGCTTAAACGGATGAAGTAGATATACAAGTTTTCATATAATAAATCATAGTAATTACGTCATAGTAATTACGTGGTACATCGTGATAATTATAAAAGAAAATCTACGATCACGAATATCTATGGTGGTGAATTGCCTGAGATGGGATTCGAACTACCCACCTAACGCTCATTCTTACCTACCTATGCCTACTACATAACACGTTACCGACTACGCTATTGCGTACTTGTGAATTTTTGTTATTTAAATTCTGTACAATCTCCTCGGGATATTAATGGTCATACATTACTGCGTCATTCCGATAATAATTACACGACATGATTATGTACTTGCATATTATTTTATTGTCCTATTAACAATACCAATCATAATTTTTTTTCTTAAAATCATCAATGTGTAATCAATGAAATGATAATTATCAGCTCTTTAAAGTAACCGTTTTTCTATAAGTACATTTTAGTTGAAATTTAAGTCGCTGATTTGGAAAATGAGTTCGAAATGTTTTAAATGCAAAATCACAAATGGTAGAAGGAGGACCCATAAAAATACCGTTTAGGTGTTAAAGACACCATTCAGTGCGTATTTGACACCGTTAACTGCATATATGATACTGAAAGTTGTGTTTCAATGCACCAGTTTTTAGAGATGTTATCGGTTAACACAGAATTGTGTTGATGTTTAAAAAAATAACACCATTAAGTGACGTCACGGTTCATCACACAATTTGGTGTCAGGATTTGTTAGAGTACTCCGCGTTACCGGCTTACCATGTGTTCGGTGTATTTTTCACTACAAAATTGTGTTAATTTTAACACCAGTTTTTTTTACCACTCATACCATCGAAATTTACACCGTAGATTTCTTACACTGTATCTGGAAAATATTTCTCGGAAATACTGGAAAGTTGGATAACAGAACATACGTGATACGTCTCAAATGTATTTGGAGTGGACCCGGAGCGCACTGCAGTGGACGCGAGGCAAGTTCATGGTCTTCGAATCATATCTACAGCCCCGATTTGAGATGAGACTTTCGGTTCAAAATGCCCGCGCAAAAATCGCCGAAAATGGTCCGTCTTTCCCCACCCTCCCTGTATGCCTTCGGTATACTCGTCCTGATACCAGCTCCGGCTGTTTCCAGTACCGAGCTAGTGTTAGGTGACAGCGTGAGTTAAATTGAGAAAAAAAAGATAAAAAATGGGTATAGCTGGCGAGCTAATCTCGTTTACACGCATACTCGCACCGGGGTCCGATAGCTGCGTGGTGGCGTTTGATAGATGACCCGAGGATGCGCGCCGAGATTCACGCCAAGCACGAACGATTCTCTACCTCGTCCGTCTTTCGATCGCCGAGAACTTGATCGATCGCTTCTCCACGCTTCGAACGTGGAAAATCGTCCCAGGAAAACTTCCAACTATTACGAATCTCGCCTTCGTACTCCTGTCGCGGTTACCTCCGTATTATTATTATTATTATTGTTATTACTACAATTATAGCTTCGTCATTCGCGATAGCTCACAAATTCGATCCGTCATAATCGTATATCGAATATGTCGTCGTCTATGATATAACACCTCATGACTTGCACATTTATCATACAACTCTGCGTTCGTTTCTACGCTCGCGTGATATCTCGAATGTCCCGTTGATATACTTATACGTTGAAAGGTAGCGGCGAATAGAGTTCGGACATAAAAACTTTGAGAACAATTAAATTTATACATCGAATCTCCATTTTATTTTTGAATTTTTCTGAAATTGTTAAATAAATTTGATGGTACGAGTAGAGTGTTGAACAATTTTTTTTGCTGTTAATTTTAAGTTTTAGGCAATGTTCGGGGTTATTCTTCGTTCCGCTAGTAAGATCTTCCAATTTCGGGAGATAACTATACGTCGAAAGGTAGCGGCGAATAGAGTTCGGACATAAAAACTTTGAGAAGAATTGAATTTCTATCTCGAATCCCCATTTTATTTTTAAATTTTACTGAAATTGTCAAATAAATTTGATGGTATGAATAGAGTGTTGAACAATTTTTTGCTTTTAATTTTAAGGTTTAGGCAATGTCCGGATTATTCTTCGTTCCGCTAGTAAGATCTCCCAATTCCGGGAGACTGTTGCGTGTACATATTGTACTGCATAATAGGCCCGTGCACATAGCATCCAGGCAAGTATTATACATAGACACAGGAAACTATGCGACTACTCCCTACCTCTTGTATGCCCAATCCGCATACCATCGAGATTAACTGTGGCCCGTCCGCATTAGCCGGTCTAATTGTCCCCTGTACTGTGCTCGAGAGTCGCTTCATAGTAGGACACTCTCTCTTCGAGCCTCGCACTTCCATCGCTACATTGTCAACCTTATCTCGATCATAATAAACTCCAATAAAACAACGAAATGGACCATGAAGTATCACAGTGCTATCCTTTCGTCGAATCTCCAACAAATGTCTTTAAAACATGACCCTGAACATATCTGCATGACATCAAATTTCATCATCGGCAAGTCTCCGTCAATGCTTTGGGAAGAAAAAAAATTGTTCACTTGCAGAATTTTATCCTCCAAGTGAACTTTGTGCGATGCATAATACAACCGTTATGTCTCGATGAAATTTATTATTTATTATTTATTATTTATTATTTATTATTAAATCAAAATAGGCCGGCTCTCACTCCAAAATGCAACGTAATCCTGTTGAGCTTTTTTCCAAAACTTTTCTCCAACATACCTACGATCGTTTTTTTAATTTGAAAAGTGGTTGTCCCACTATGTGAATCTTGTTAATGAAGATTCTTCGGTAGTAAAATGGCGGCTATAAGATATTTTTTATCTTTAAATAAAAATTGGTCCTAATCAGGATGCGAAATACGGAGACAATCGTTCGTTCTAGGTTTATCTTGAAAAATATGCGAAGATGCCAAAGTTATTTTATGGTTCACTCGCATAATTTTTTTTTTTCTCTTTATTTTTTCATCAATCTTTCTAGACCCTCTCCGGACGCAGAGTACGAAAATGTACACCACCCCTCGTACGCCGGCAGCGCAATAATTTACTATGTAAATTCAGTGTACGCGGGTAGGGAAAACCACGAGCAATGAGAGAAAGTGAGGGTGAGCCCATGGGACCTGTCGTTTCGTTCCCCAGCAGGCGCGCTAGCTAGAAGGTTTCCCCTCGGCGGTACATGCCAGGGTTGTTCCTCGTCTGGTGCATGACGGCAATACAGGAGCACCCGAAACCTTGTATACATGACTGCCGGTCCGTGGAACAACTGCACGACTAAGCGCGATTAAACCTCACCGTGCGACCCCTAAAAATTATTACTCCTGCGGCCTACCCCACCCCAATTCTCCCTCCATCCATGCCTTTCGTTGCTGTACGCTTCTGGAAGGAAATCCCTACCGCGCTATTCATCGTTTTCGCTTGTCCAGATTTTGCATGCAGAATGAGCGAAAAACCGAACGGGCTTCGTTGCCTGAAAAATCGGACAAACTTCATGAGATAAAATAAAAAAAAATCGACTACCAGAACGCGCGAAATTTACACCAATTTTTCATCTCCATGGCGAGAAATATACTTTTTGTTTAAAAGGATGTAAAAAATTCAATTTATTAACTTTACGTTACTGGAAACTGTGCAGATAACGGATATAAAATTTGAGCTTTGTGGAAGATATAATTTCGTTTATCGGATGAAAAGAGTGGTGCAGCAAAATTTCAGAAAAATAAAATCGTTTACCGAGGATGAACATGATCGGACGATTACATTGAAAATTCAATTTCTACCGTGAATAATCCGCTGCAAGGGTGTTTTTATGACACCACGTGCGATTTTTAATGAAGTTAATCGAGCGTGAAATTTCGAGCTTCGTGGCATATTTTCGTTATCGGGTCGAGTGGGCTGTAGAGTTAAATTCCATAGAGAAATGAAAAAAGACAAATCTCGTTTGCTGCGGGCATGATCGGACAGTTACATTGAAAAGTTCGATTTTTACGGTGGATAATCTGTTACCGCGATATTTCATTCTGAAATCCAGTTTTTACGACGAGATCCACTTTGGACGAACCCGAGATAAAAATCTCGCAAGAAATTCCCGATATTATTGGGGAAAGCTCTCCAGCCGAGTGGACACTTGTGGCGCCGATAGTTTACAACGATCGCCTCGCTCTTTTATATATATATATATATACACTAGCCTGCCCTCTGGCCTCCTCGAGCTCGCGGTGTCGCTTCTGCTTACCAAGAAAAATCTTTCGATTCTAAACGTCTTTGAAAATTTCGCCGATCGAGCGTGCGACCGTTAATCGTATTGGATTTTTCAATAAAGAAATAAAAATGACGAAGTGGCACACAATTCACTTTTTATATCCCTCGCTACCGCTACGTAAATCATTCACTTTTATTATTAATTTATTTAGTTCTTTATTATTTTTGTTTGATCCAATGGAATCCGCGAGATCGCAAAATAAACGCCAATTATTATTATTATTATTTCAGATTCTTGTTACTTTACCACTATTTTCTTACACTTGTCTTATAAATTTACAATTGTTTAAATAAGAGCTTTTCGAGTTAGAAACCTCAGACCGAAAAAATTAAATTATATAAAAAAAACCTTTCTTCAAGGTGGATTCTTATCCGTTAAATTAAGTTTCAAGAATTTTTAGATGCAAATTTAATGACGTATTTCTAATAAAAATAGTTGTTTCGCCAGCGTGGCAAATATTGGGTGCGCGCATTGCGGGGTCAATGAACTATTAAGAAGCATCGTTATGTCGCTTGTCTGCCATATCGTTAATTAGTCGCCCTGTGCGAAACAGAAAAAAAAACGTTTCGATTTATCTCTCAGTGCGCAATAAAAAGCAATTATTTTTACGTGTCCCGTGATAGAAGAGCACTGGAACAGCCATACGAGCTTTCCCGAGTCCGGTGTAAAGGGCGTTCCGTGTATGTTAATTTTTGGTCATTAACGTCGCTCGACGCCTGACGGCGAGTTGTAGCGAGTTCCTCGTAAATTTCGGTGGATTTAACAATTCCGGGCTGTGCGCTACCTAGGCTCGGGGACAATGTGGGCCTTGACGCTTTCCAGAAAGTAGCTAAATAGTTTATCTCTGAGAAAAAAAATAAAAATTATTACCCCTCCCGCCCAAGTGCGATAAAAAAAATTAATGGGCTACTGGACTTGGATTCTCAATTGAATATTTTATCTATAGGGTAAAAGTGGTGAATATGGCCCACCTCGATTAACATGTAAATCAATGCTATATGGACCGGGCCATATTCCCCACTTTTAACCTATTTAATAATGTATATTTGTTAAATAACATATTTAATAATTGATCTATATAAAATACCATCTGATCTTCGTGGTCGAATTAAATTATGTAAAAAAAAAAAATTCTTCAAAATGAATTCCTATCCGGTGAATTTAGTTTCAAGAATTTTTAGATGCAAATTTAGATGATCTTCGTGGTCGAGTCAAAAACAATAACTTCCCGTCGCTATTGCTGTTAATAAATTTTTGACTCCTTTTTTGAACATTGACCTCTCCGTCCATGGTACATAGAGACGTGATCTATAGGTAGCAGAGATCCGGGTGGTAGGGTGAAAGTCGCATAAATCGACGATACATTACACCAGAGCCGGAGACTGTTGCGGCCTGTCCGGAAGCCCATCTCGCCACTGCCATTGCTCCAGGTAGTTTCCCTCGTGAACCCATCCCACCACGCGGTGGTCGAGTCGTACAGTAAAGGTACATTATATCATACACAATGTACTGCTCGCCTATGCAGAGTACCCAAGGCCACTGGCGAGACCGCGAGCATGCGGTACCCCTCTATGTACACTTTATATTCCTCAAACTTTTATCTCACCCGCACGGATTTACGTACAACTTCATCAGCGCAATTAATTATAACGTGCCAGCCCGTGCAATACCCGTGTCCTTGTGATAAATTGAATGCCTCTATTCGCTTCGCATTAAAAAAACGAAACAAAAAAAAATGCCATATTAAAATAGTTCACTATAAATTTATTCATCAACAATTTTCTAGCGAGAGTTTCGTATCGTATAGGTGAATAATTCATCAATTCATACATATCACACCTCGATTATCAACTTTGGTAATGAAAAGTTGTTTCGAGCAGTTTTCATTACACTTCGTTAGATCGAAAGGATGGAATAGTTGTTCGAATTTATTAACGTTAAAAAACAAAAAGAAAAATGTTCATCTGGCTTCTATTAACCGTGGCAAATTGACGAGGCTGACGATGCATAAAACATTTTCTTTCGAATGTAAAATACATCCGGAAATTGTTTGTAAATGTCATTTTTCGATGTTTTGGAACATTCTGAAAACGTTTTAATTAGAAATTCGATTTTTTTTTGCCATAAAATTGTGGAAGGAATTTCTTTAAAGTGGAAAATATAAAAAGAAAACATAATATTGAAAATAAAAAACGGAATGATGAGCGGGCAGTTTTGGGCTCGCTTTCTGACGATTTTGAAATCCGAGCTTATGAGACAAATATCGGAGAATTTCGACGCACGTGTGTAAAATATCTCGAGGATAGAGGTGCGAGGTACGGAAGGCGCATCGCGGTGGACGCCACAGGGGGAATAAAGGATTGATCCTTGGTTAAGCCATCCACGATCGTAAAAGTTTATGGAATTTCGGCGAATCCGACGGGTACGCGGGCGAAACTCAGCAAATATTACTTTTGGTATTGACAGTAAATTCACAAGGATACCCCAGATGAATACTGATGTATTTAAATCACTCGACCCGGTTATCACAATTTGCATAGAGCCCTCCGTTTCCCCTTACCCACCGAATCTCCCCGCAGCCAGAGTTACGTTGTATTTATCTTTAGACATATATATTATTATAGTAATAATAATACATAGATGAATGCACGTCGCACAAGTGGGTCGTGCGTGGCTCTCCAAACGAGAATTCTCCAGATAAATTGACTGCAGAGTCGGCGATAATCGGCGAGATGGAACACTCGAAAATGAAAGAAAATAAAAATGTCAATATTATTTATTTAAATTAATATTACAAATCCGATGAAGTGTCCCGATGGCTGATCGATAATAATGAAAATATTAATTCAATAAACGATTATCGATTGTTTATTTCTTACTACCCGGTGCGTTTTTCTACACTATTTACTCGACGTCGTAATCATCGTTCGCCCTATCTTATGTCTTATCGTGGGTCAAGGAACTCAAGACCCAGTTGATAAAATTAATTGCGATACATTAAATTCAATTAAAACGAAATATTCATTTACTTGGTATGTGTAAAAGAAAAAAAAAAAAAAAAAGAATACTTTTTTTGAGTGCCTGTCGCTCGATCGTCACTTTCAATAAGCCGCTCTTATCGCGGCTATTTCGCAAAAGAAGGCGTAACGAATGTCGCAGTTTACGTCGTCCATTCCGCCGTCCTTAAGCAGCGCGCCGCAATGTTGTACGCCTCCGCCGTTGTCCGGTTGCCCGCCCCATTGTTCGCTCCACTTTGCGTAGCCGCTCTTGCGAAGCGAATCGCCGAGGATCGTCACCCATTCACCCTCGTGGTACAGATCGTGAGTGCCGATAAAGGCCTCCTCGGTGCTCGATGCGCCTCTTATCGCGCCGGCCGATTTGAACAGATCCAACAATATCTGCAAAACAACATTTTTATTTTCAATTGTCAACGCATAACAATAAAATAAAAAGTGTCGTTAATAAATACAGATATCGAAAAGCCAAACTTAAGTTTCTAATGGTGCAATGAAAAACAAAATATTCCTTTGCCGGCTTCCGAAGAAAAAAATGTTTGTTTCAATTCTACTTTCAATTCTTACAATTACTCATGATATTGAAAGAACGACGACGAGACTGTCATGGTGACGTTTTATCATTTCAATCCGGTATGGTATTATACGAATTGAAAGTCGAATTAAAACATTTTTTTTTCTTTGGAAGCCTGCAAGCAAATTCACTTGAATCATTGATATTTTTTTCATTACGCTCTTTGTCGATAGAGTACTAAAAACTAGATCGGAGTTATTTTTTAAAATAAATTATTAGGGAAATTAATGAAATTAAATCTCACTTGTTCCTCTGCGTCTCTAAAAATGCGTCCCTACCTTATCGACCTCTGTTAGAGATCTTCTTTTTTAAGGGGAAGTGAAATATCGCGGTCGGTAATAAAAACTGTAATGAACTTTTCTCAAGGGTGCTATTTTTTTTTGAGGAAAAAGCAAATTCGAGCCGGATGCACACGGTAATTTCGTAACCGGCCCAAATTCATCTTTTTCTCAAAAAAATTTGTACCATTGAATGAAGCTAATTTTGAAAATTGCAACCATCTCTCTGACTCTCTCGGCCCCTTCACGTGACTTTCACTTCACCTCAATGTTAATTCGCGGGGAAATAATGTTAATCTCACTTGTTCCTCGGCGAGGGAGTCGATGATCGCGAGGTGTCCACCCTCCTCGTTGCAGATCTTCCTGGCCTCGTTGAAAGTCGCTGCCCGGGTGTGAAACTTGTGTCCCCCTAGTCCAGGGGTGTAACGATAGTCGTCCCTCTTGGGCACTCCGGCGGTGCTGACGTCGCAGGCACAGGCCATTCCGTGAAGTACCACGTTTCGCAAACTCTCCGGGCTCAAAGTTGCCGTGCACTTTGGAAATATTATGTTCGGAAGAACACCACCGCTGTCCGGGTCGGTTTTCGAGCACGGCTGAGTCGTCGACGAACGCTCCGTGGTCGTTAAATCTACGTCCGGTTGCACCGATGGACCCGACGAGCCGAGGGTCACCAAAAAACCTAACGCGAACATCAACGTCGAGACAATCATCTCGATCGGGAACTCGAAAACCACTTCTTTATATATATATATATATTTTTTTTTTAACTTGTTCACAGATTGTTTTTCACGAAAAGCCGACCCAAGTACTTAATTTCGAATGGTAAGGTCGCGTACGAAGATGTTTTTGCCAGGCGCAACGTTATGCGGGACGGAGCGTCAGCTTAGGGCAAAAGCATCTGGAAGACTAGTTCGTAGAGCTGTTTGCGAGTCCGAATGGTTTTTGTCGAAAGATGATACCTTCTATCCCCCCCACTGCTCTGGCCTCGTCCCATCCGGCAAAAGCGTTTCTGTTCCACGAATCTGTAGGAGATACGGGATGAAGAAGAGAACACACCACGCGGGAGAGCTCGTCGTCCTCACAAAGTCCGACTCACAAGAGCCTTGCCTTGTTACCCGGGCTACCTGACTTTTTGTTGGAATTCTTATTTTCTTGCAGTACGTCTCCTTTGGTAGCGTCTGTGCCTTGCATTGTTCCCGTAGGGCAGGATATCGCGAGACTCAATACAGTAAGGCTATCTGTGTATACACCTCTATACAGTTCACAAACGCCCCTCTGATTCTATTCAAATGGTACTATCAATTATACACTGGATTTTTAACCCTTTAATGCCGAATGAATTTACCGATTTGGCGATTTTAAAAAATATATATATTTTGATTTTCAATCGAATACATATATACAATTGCAAAAAAGAAAGAAAAACAAATTGGATCTGCGCAAATCAAAGCACGAAGTCCGATTATGCCCTGTATAGTTCCCGCAGGGCAGGATATCGCGAGAGTCAATACAGTAAGGCAATTTTTTTGTATGCACTTCAATACAGTGCACAAACGCCCCTCTGATTCTATTTAGATGGTACTGCCGATTATAGACTGAATTTTTAACCCTTTAATGACGAATGAATTTACCTATTTGACGTTTTAAAAAAATATATACATTTTGATTTTTAATCGAGTAAATATACAAAATTGGAAAAAAAAGAAAAACAAATTGGATCTGCGCAAATCAAGGCCGAAGTTCGACTCAAAAGAGCCTTGCCTTGTTACCCGGGCTACCTGACTTTTTGTTGGAATTCTTATTTTCTTGCATTACGTCTCCTTCGGTAGCGTCTATGCCCTGTATTGTTCCCGTAGGCCAGGATATCGCGAGACTCAATACAGTAAGGCTATCTTTGTATACCCTTTTATACAGTGCACAAACGCCCCTCTGATTCTATTTAGATGGTACTGCCGATTATAGACTGAATTTTTAACCCTTTAATGACGAATGAATTTACCTATTTGGTGATTTAAAAAAATATATATATTTTGATTTTTAATCGGATAAATATATAAAATTGGAAAAAAGAAAGAACAACAAATTAGATCTACGCAATTCAAGGCACGAAATACGATTCGTTTCTTAGCTCCTGACTATGTCTCGTTATCAATCGCTACAGAGCTATGCCGTGCGAAATATGATCTCCGTAGATTAAAAACAAATTTAATCTGACAATGTCTCAAATTATGCCTCGACCAAATAACGACAGAAGAAGGTATGACGCGATATAGTGGTGATTGAAAAAGATCGCTGAATCACAGAAGTAAAGCAGTGATCACCAGTAAAGTGCGCACAGAGGTCACTGATAAGATTGATATGTACGAATTCGTGGGTAGAATTTAATGCTTATTTGGATCAACTTTGAGACAAGAACGGTAGAATCTCGTCATCGACGGTCTTATTCGTATCGTTAAATTTGTTTTTCTTTTCTTGCTGTAACGAACAATTTAATATTTTTATTTGTCAAATCATTAATATCATTTCGTACTTTGGCATGGTTGTAAAATATATATATATATGTATTGTAGGATGAGAAGTTTATTTCTAAAAGAGTGCCCGTGACAAACACTTTTCATTAATGAGATGGGAAGCGCGGAGCTGCGATACTTTGGGGTTAAAATCTCGAGATTGTATTAATTTAATGGAAGACTTTAGCCTTCACCCTTCGCGGTCCCGTCCCGTCGTTCCCCGTGAGAAGCTGAAAGAAACCCCTTCGAGGACTCTCCTTCGCCACGGGCTAATGAAAAAATTATAAATTTAGCACAACGGTGTATTACTAAAGAGGAGGCCCATGCCTGTATTGCAACACTGACGAATATCGCTCGCCTAACAATTTCTTCCCGAAAGCTCATCAAAATTTTCTTTAATATACTTTTTAGTTTATTAATTTTATCCGCCGCTGCATGAAGTGTACATAATGCTACGTTAATTAATCAAATTGATATTTTCGAAGGGCTTGGTAAACACTCGTTTATCCATTCATTATGGAAATACCTTTTTCATTATTTTTCCTCATTCGCCTTATATATATGTCCATCAGACCGTCCATCCGTCACAGTGAGACTCTTAGTGATAGGATACTAAAAAATAAAAAATAAAAAAGATAAAACAAAACGACTCACGTACACCGTAATAACGACTCGGGGTCGAAATTCCAGGTCCGCGAGTCACGATAGTTCACGTGTACGGAAATAACGAATTGGAAGAGTCGCCGAAGCATTTGCAGTTTATGCGACTCCATAAAAAGCGCGAATGCGCGAAGAGGCCTTCCCTTCGTCACCTTTTCTTCCGCGAAATGTCTACCATAGAAACGTGACTTTATGATCCTTTAATTAAAGACTATCGTCAAGCTTTTACGCGTGTATGCCGCCCATTGGTCGGGTTACGGAGCGGAACTCCAATCATCCGTAGCATGAAGGGAAAAAAAGTAAAAATAAACCCATTCGGACGAAACTGTTTTTCTCATGGACGCCTACACACAGGAAATTCTTAGTCAACAGAAAGACTTACACCCAGAAAAAAAATGCATTTGACGGCCACCGTTTATTAAGATTAAGTAAAATATTTATTTTAATTAAGCAAACAGTTATATAAATGAAATGAATATTTATTTAAATCATATAAATATTTTACTTAATCTTAATAAATGGCGGCCGTCAAGTACATTTTTTTCTGGGTGTATCGGATACCTCAAACTACCGGTGTAGCGTAAAAAAAAATTCTTATAGAACAATTCTTATCACCCTATGCATAATAGTATATTTCGATACGAGTGCGAAAAACCTTTTTCTGACGAGTGTGAGTTTGCAATCACACGAGTTCAGAAAACGTTTTTCGCACGAGTATCGAACAAAATTTTATTTCACAAGGTGAGCAAATGGGGATTCTCTCACCTTGTGAAAAAACCGCTATTTTCCCACCGAGTGTCATAAAAATATGAATCTACGAAGAAGAATCGATCAAACCCATAAATTGCCGAGTTGCCTCTTGTCACAACAGCGGTCAACAAGGATAATAACGATAAACCGCAGACTCTCGTCAGGCTGCTGCCCAAGTAGATTTGCAATGGTACGTAGCCGCGATAACCAACAAGCTCGCGGGTAATATTTTGCACGAAGAGGTAACGAGCTGCTCGGTCTCCATTGCATTACATCCGCTCGGTCGGCAGACCAGACACTGATGTGCGGATCGACCAGTCGGTGATACGGTTTGGCGTGTAAACCGCGTTATGGTTTCGAAATAGGGCGCGTAATGGAAACCCCGAGCATTCCATCTTTCCACCCTGTTACACTGTCGGCAATCCGAACCCCAACCCCCATTGCGCAACCATCTCGTCTCTCCGTTGTCCGGGGGTCAATCCACTAATACCGTAGGGTCCTCAAATCATAATTGCCATTTGGGGTACATTATACTCTCCGGGCTTCGGTGTGTTACAGGAACATCGCCAAACACGACCCTTATCGACGCCAACAGCACGACCGCGTTCAACCGCTTCCCCGCGCGTAACGCGATAAACTGCACCTGTGTGTTGTCCTTCTCGCGTTTTCGCTGATGCCGCATTATCGCGGATGTCTGCATACCTTCGTGGACCATCGCGGATACACACATCCGTAGATTTTGCGGACGCTTGTAATTTGGCTTACATTTCAATCGATTCCGTTGATCGAACGTGCACCAATCGCGTCACACCGATGGGTAAAATGCGGTAAACGAATTACAGCTACGTCACCTTCAACATTTACAAATGTCACCACGTACGATGGGAGTGTGTTTAATTGCGCTGATAAATTGCCATAGGTGTAAGTCGTAATGAGATCCGAATGCTGGTTTGCAGCCAATGCGTGGTCCGTCGTTGATTCGCGATCCAATAGACATTTAATGGTTTTCAATTATTGTTTTTGCAAAGTTACGCGATTACGTGTACAACTCATGGGCATCTGCAATTCGACGATCGAAGAAATACAGTGTCGAATATTGTGTTGTCCTTCTCGCGTTTTCGCTGACGCCGCATTATCGCGGATGTCTACATACACTGAGGAAAAAAATTGGTTGGATTAACCAAAAGACGCGATGACATACGTTCAAAGCTGTTATTTGTTCGGTACAAGTAAAACATTGTTTTGTTAAACGAGTATTTACTTCAATTTATTCCAAATTTGTTGATCGAAACAAACATTTTTGATGTACCAACAAAATACACCTTTGAACGTATGTCACTGTGCATTTGCTTAATCCAATAATTTATTTTTCTCAGTGTACCTTCGTGGTCCATCGTGCGTACACACATCCGTAGATTTCGCGGACGCTTGTAATTTGGCTTACATTTTAATCGATACCGTTGATCGAACGTACACCAATCGCGTCACACCGATAGGTAAACGAATCACAGCTACGTCACCTTCGACATTTACAAATGTCACCACGTACGATGGGAGTGTGTTTAATTGCGCTGATAAATTGCCATAGGTGTAAGTCGTAATGAGATCCGACCGCTGGTTTGCAGCCAATGCGTGGTCCGTCGTTGATTCGCGACCCAATAGACATTCAATGGTTTTCGATTATTGTTTTTGCAGAGTGACGGAATTACGTGTAAAACCCATGAGCCTCTACACATATCCGCAGATTTTGTGGACGCTTGGAATTCGGCTTACATTTCAATCGCACCCAGAAAAAAAATGTATTCGACGGCCACCGTTTATTAAGATAAAGTCAAATATTTATGTGATTTAAATAAATGTTTATTTCATTTAAGTAACTATTTACTTAATAAAAATAAATATTTATTTAAATCAAATAAATATTTTACATAATCTTAATAAACGGTGGCTGTCAAATAAATTTTTTTCTGGGTGCGATCTCGTTGATCGAACGTGCACCAATCGCGTCACACCGATGGTTAAAACGCGGTAAACGAATCACACCTACGCCACCTTCGACTGTTACAAATGTCACCACGTACGACGGGAGTGTGTTTAATTGCGCTGATAAATTGCCATAGGTATCGTAATGAGATCCGACCGCTGGTTAGCAGCCAATGCGTGGTCCGTCGTTGATCCGCGATCCAATAGTCATTCAATGGTGTTCGATTATTGTTTTTGCAGAGTTACGGGAATACGTGTAAAACTCATGGACCTCTGCAATTCGACGATCGAAGATATACACTGTCGAACATTGTTCAGACTAATTAAAAAAGAAAATTTATTGTGCACACTCACGTGTACACTAAATAGAATTTTTTTAAATTCACAAACAGTTCAGCAGAAACCTTTTAATGGAAATCGTAAAATATATGATTTTCTCCGCGTAACAAGTTCGCGCCAAACGATTATCGTTCTTTCGAACTTCGTACTATCAGCTCGTAGCGCCGTTAACGAGATTTTTAATTATCTCGAAGATTCTGGGTCGCGGTAGACTTTTCCTTCGCCACTTTTTTCTTTCAACGTCGTAAAAGTCCTCGTTCGTTACGATTATCCGTATAAATTCATACTCGCTTTAGCGGCAAAACATTTATCTCGCTGGCGCAATGTTTTTCCTTGAGACAAAAAAAAATTATAAAAAAAGATTTAATAAATAAAAAAAAGTCTTTCCCACAACCTATTCACGCGTAACTTCTATTGGAACTCAATGGAAACGACCGCGTCCCAGCGGCGCGGGATTCTCACCTCGCCGGGATTCACAATTTATCAGCAATAATAGAAATTCGAGCCACCGCGGGGATTACGTCGGCACACGCGAAAGCGGAAGTTCTTTTGGAAGCCGGAATAACGAATGAACGCGCCGCCGCAGATGTACGTCCGACCTCATTTGCCCGAGAGCGTATGGATGTGAAATTCTTTTGTTTGCCGCAGCCGGGAATGAGTTTGCGCAAGAGTGTTGAAACGCGGTAAGTCCCTCTGACATTTATGAGCCTACCCACGGCGACCTTTAGCACCCAACCCGATAGTCGGAATAGCTACAGGGGTAGTGGGACAAGTAGGCACTCGGAAGAGGGGGGCGGGGAGGGGGGGGGTACTGCGGAGATGCATTTGGTCGGATAGTTTCACGGTACCTGAACTCCGCGACGAGGGTTCCAGATCGTACAATGTTGGCCGCTGTTGGCATGCGGGACATAATATAAGCGCAAAAGGACGCGCACTCCCTTTTAGCCCGATGAACTCAATGCGGGCTCACCGACTGCGTCACCTGCTCACACTCTGTTTAATCTCGTATTTTTTTTCATTTTTCCTACCGCACTTTCGCTCGTCTTACGCGCGACGTAGATGGCGGTGCTTAATAAAGCTGTCGTTCCGAACGAGATGATAAATATATATCGTGCGTTAGGAGGAAAATTCTGAAAAAAATTACATGGATACCTTGGATCGTAATTTATTTGATGGGCGAGAAAAAAATTTATCGACGGACTGGGTCGGTAACAAAAATTGTAAGCTGCTATTTTTTAAGGCGCCTTCAAACGTACATCGTTCAAACGTACACAGGTTCACCGTAACACGACTGAATCTCACACTTCACGAAATGGCACACGGCGTTCAAGCTTACACGACGAATTTATAACAAACGATTTTCCAACACATTACAAACCGTACACCGCAAATTTACAACACTGCAAAAAGCTTTCATATTTTAAATGAACACATTCAGAATTTAACAACATTATTTTGTAACATTCGCGAAATGTTAAAACTTCGAAAGTTTACACAGGGTTATCGTACGAACATTGCTTGCTGTGAATTCATTTAACCTGCATAATAGCAGTAGTTCTCATCAGCGGGATTTTCGATCGGCCTCCTTCCCTTAACCCGTGTAAGATTGCGCGCGTGTAAGATTCAACGTCTGTTACAAATTTCGCGTGATAGCTTTTGAAGTTGTTACATTTCGCGATTGTTACAAAATAATGTTGTTAAAAATTCTGAATGGGTTCATTTCGAATGTGAAAGCTTTTTGAAGTGTAGTAAATTTGCGGTGTACGGTTTGTAAGATGTTAGAAAATCGTTTGTTACAAATTCGTCGTGTAAGCTTGAACGCCGTGTGCCATTTTGTGAAGAGTGAAATTCAGTTGTGTTACGGTGAACCTGTGTACGTTTGAACGGTGTACGTTTGAAGGCGTCCCTATTTTTTATTTTAATTTTATTCATGTCTTCAAGGTTTTTTCTGAACTAAAATTATCAGTGTCTTTGTCTGGCTATAGAAAAGGCGCTGACAATTTTGTTTTTCTCGCAGAAGTTTACCACCCTTGACAAATGCGGATTACAGGTTTTCGATACCGACTCCCGTTTGCAAGCGCCGAGACGGCATTGGAAAAATGATTGAGGCCAAGTTCGGAATTTTTGAAGATCGTTTCGCTAACCACCTCGAACATCGGTAAACTTCCATTTCTCCGGATCTTTTATTTTTCATTTTTTCTTCTCAAACTTCAGGTCCATAGATTCCGAAAGTATTGTAACTTTTATGGCAGTTCGGTGCGCACATTGGCCGGGCTATGTCGTCTCCATACTTCCATACCGTGACAAGCTTCCGCTATGGTTCTTCGCACCGTCTCTGGCTTCGACTGCACACCTTGCTCGGCTAGCCACCGCCATTCCTCGGCTACGTTTTCGCTTTTCCCGGGTGAACCGAGTGTTTCCGACCGCACGTTTTTAAATTTATTGACTTACTTTTGCCATCGTCGGCAATTCATCTTCACCGCTTGCGGGGCTCACCAACTTTACTCCCCGTGCCTCATTGTTTTTTTTTCGACTTTCTCTGAAGCTCGAACTATACAAACAACACGTTTTCCTATTTCTCAACCACCATTTCTGTTTTCATTCATCATTCGCCGATGATTCACTCACGACCTTTGATAGCCGCTGTGTGGTTTGGTCAACCAGCAGGGTCGAACAATCCCTGGGCTATTGGATATCCGATCGAGATGAGAATCGGGCTGTCCGATGTACATCGATCATCGCGAATTGTTCTCGACGATTCGCGTGGAAAGTGGGCTTGAGAAACCCCGTTATACCGAGCCGAACCGCGATAATACGCATTGAGCCGAAGTTTCCGCAGCTTTGGCAAGAACAACGTGTGTTCCACCTCGAATCCGGGCGAACGGGCTTTGGACCATTAATCCAACCCTCCATTATGATCTCCTCATTACCAACCTTTACATCTCGCCGCTTTTCAACATCGCACCGCATTAGCACTTCGCTAATTGGATTCTTATGGCAATTCTGCCGAATCTTGAACCCATGGGAACGAGCATGGGAAAACGAGGCGAAACGAACCATCTGTATAATTTGATGGGACATTGAAAAAAAAAGTCCATTTCGTCCCCGAGTTTGTTTTACCCTGCCCCAGCTCAAAAACACCGATCGTTGGTCAATAACAGTCCATTTATGTGCAAGTTTTTAGCCCGATATGTCAAAAATTGTGGGCGCTAGTTCGCGCACAGACATTTTCGAAAAAATTGAAAAACGCGTAAAATCTGAACGACTGCATACATTCGGCCAAAAATTGGAACGAATAATGAGGATCGACCCCTCAACATGTGTGATAAATTTCACCTCGATATCTGAAGCCGTTTTCAAATTATGAACGTTAAATGATTTGCACACACATATGTATATATATATACACACACACACATACATCCAGACATTTTTTGTAAATGTGTTTTTTGGATGTTTGGGACACATTCAAAACATTCTGAACACAGTCACATAAAAATCTCGAAAACTAATTTTTTTCACAAAAACAAAGCTTCCTCAACAAGGAAGCAAAAAAGGCGCTTCAATGAAGAAAAATGTAATGAATATGACCCGCATGAATTAGCGCATAAATCCATCATCTATGGACCGGGTCATATTCTCCACTTTTGCTTTATGAGAGACTTCCACTATATCGGTCGTCCACGGAAGCGGAATTCGAAAAATGGGATAACAACTGGAGTTCGCTGTTGTGTTTGTTCATCGAAAATTGTATAGCGGTTAGATATGTGTATATATATGTGTGTCAAAAGTATATTGGTATAGAGGGGGTCGTGCATGACTAATCGATCTCCGTGACGCTTCCGACTTGTCAGGACAAAGGCAACCGCGTACGAAAACCCATAAATCATAGAGAAATTCATTGTTAGGACCAATCGGTGCGGAAAGTTGACTGCGGGAGCGTTATGGACTACGAGACCAAACACGAGACACTATAGAGAGCATCTACCGTGCGTGGTTTCCTTCGACATTGCCCTGGGAGGTCCAGGGGTGATCGGGAAAGCTCGTTTAGAAACTAGAACGCTTACCACCAACTATTGCCATTCAAATTATTGCATCGTGTGCACCACCCACGAAGTCGCTGGCTGCATTCGAGATACGTTTCAGAGCAAAATTTAAAAAAATCTATGCGACGTCACTTCTGGTGTGGAAATCTCATTTTTCAACTGTAAATGACATCGTAACGGAAATCCGTCACATCCGGTGAAAGAAAAAGATTTTGAAGTTTCAATTTTTTTTTGTCACGGAGAATTCGCTGCGGCAAGATTAAAAGAAATTTCATGTCGTCGAAACAACAAATTGGGTTCCATTAAAATGGCCAGCGAACATAACGGACGGGCTATTGTTTTTATAATAGTGCCAGAGTAATAATAATCGACAGAACTCGTAGGAAACTTCTTTCGTATTAGCGCCGCGGGTGAAATGTGAAATACGACGAATAAAGCGGCTTTCGTAGGTGGAGAAAATTACCTCATTACAATTTCCATGGGTATATTTTTTGCAGCGGGATACGCCGAAGTTTTGCGAACGATTGCGTTGAATAAGTAGGTAGTACAGACGTAGTATATAAATAAAGAGTTGGAGAGGTTTTTTACACATATATGTGTATATATATATATACGCTCGAACGTAAATTTCAAACTTTGAGCACGTATCTCTCGTCTAGCGTGGGTTGTAACTCAACACCCGAAGTTCGGAACGATAGCGATACACGTTAATTTCGTTGGCAAAATCATTCCCGACGCGAAAAAGTCGTATAGACGAGGTCGTTTCAAACTATAACGTTCGTATTTCATCCCGTTATTGTTAATTTCATAAATTGACTATCGTTTATCGAATTTTAATGCGATATCATTTGTACAAACTACAAGACAAGTATTCAGGGGAAAGAGGGGCAAAACGGATCCTCCATTTGAGATGAGCCTTACTTTTTTGTGTGAAAATTACCAATCTTCAAATTTGGCGAATCATTTACATACGCTTTTTTTTTCGATCTGTCGGATTATAAACACGTATTGATCGATCCTGCGTCCCTCGAGACGTTGCGTACATCTTGATCGTCCCACCTTCGCCGGAAGTACAATTACCTGCGTAACCGCACGCACCGTCATCACCGTTGCGGTATATCGACAGTGTCTGCACTGACACGCACAACGGTGCCAGTTGCCACCGTGAAACCGCAGCTTGAAGATGTTCCGCCGGAGACCCGAAGCGGACACGACTACCCCGTCTTGATTTTTTAAATCGATTTCGTTCCCATATTATATAGTATAGGGTAAAAGTGGTGAATATGGCCCACCTCGATTAACATGTAAATCAATGATATATGGACTGGTTCATATTCCCCACTTTTACCCTAGTATGCCCTTTGGCCAGGATACGAAAATTGTCGTCATGTGCATATTAAGAAATATTCATACCAGCGGCCAGTTCCATCTGTTGAAAGAGCAAGTTTCCAAGAATAACCCATTTTCTGATACCAATTGCCGATTTTATCTTATACACCAGGTGACTCTTCATTACGCTCAACAGACCACGTCATCGAATCCCAATCCCAATGGCGAACGAGCGACGTTATCTAGACTAGTCCCGAAAAAACGGTCGACGGCGAGATAGCTCGATTTATAGATATCGTCTGCAAGTAGAATGCAAAATGGTCCACAAGTGAGGAAGAAACGTGAATCGATGAAGGCGATTTGAGGTGTTTTTTCTCCGTCGTTGCGACAGGAAGAGTAGGGTCCGGAGAAGCTCTTGCGGAGAGTTGATCACCGCACGTACCTACAACATCCCTTTCCTTCTGCCGGAGTCTCAAAACCCCCGTTGGCTACCTCTCTACTCTCGGTAACGCCACCGCCGGCTACATGCTATACCGAGTCTACGTACGAGTGGGGTTCTCTCTCCTTCCTTTATTGGAAATCGATAGCTTACTTCGGGAATTACCCGAGTTCCCGACACCCTCACGGAACCTTGCCTCGACGAAACGCCACGAAAATTATGTCGGCTGAGCACTGGCCTTTCCTCCTGGGCCCCCACCTCCCCCCCACTCTCAGCGGGCTCTTATCCCATACCACGAATCCGACCTTCCGGACTTTGCCTTCACTCTATTTCCTCGCTTCCTCTTCCGGCTTCTCACCCCCACCCCATGCCAAAACGACTCTGTACCATCCACCAGATTCCATGGTACAGAGAGATCCCTTGGCCGGATAGTTGTGCTCTCAGGAACAACCCGAAGAAGCTATTTCAACACCACCCCCCCAATCCTACCAAGACCTCGAAGCTTGATTCGTGACTTAATCAAACTCTGGACAATTCCACACGAACGTTTCGATTACTTCGGTCATCAACGACGAGGAGCGGCACAACTTCTTCGCGGAGTTTGAAATTGTCAAGAGCCGGCGAGAACATGCCTCCATTGTGTCGGATTATCCGAACAACGTTCAAGAAATCATTTCATTTTGATGCCGGACGCACGGCTTTCGCGAAGTTCTCCAGCCACCGGAATGAGGAGATCCGCTTTGCGTCCATGGCCTTCCGTAATTATTTTCCTCTTAACGCCGTTAACATTTAACGAGACCCTAACAATTTTGGAGACTTTCCGTTTGGACCGTTGAACCCGCTCGCGACGGACCGTGTAATCGAATTTTGGAATACTTTGATCTAAACCGGACGAATCTTGTGGCCGGGCCAAAGAAGGCGGTGGTTCCTTGGCAAATCGGCCGAGGTGTTCGGTTGGCAGAGGGCCTGATCAAAGGATTTTTCTCGGGTGACGTAACGCGAACCAATTAGCCGATGTGAAATCCGGTGCGACGATAACAGACTTGGCGAAGCGAGGTAAGGACGGACGGAGGGGAATCACCATCGTACCGACGAAATTCATCCCACTGCCGGCTTCTGTGTAACCGTTCCTCCTACCCGTTTCCAAGCGCATTGAACCGAGCGACTAACTTCCTCGGAGTCTCTAACGACGGCATCCTTCCCGGGCTCTGCCATTCCGCTTATTAGCTTGCTCGATATAATCCGGTGAACCGTTCCCCGTGCGCTCCTGCCCAAAGATTTTAACCGATCGAGTTTCGCCACATTCAGAGCCCCAGCTTGTACGATTGTACTACGGAAATGCAAACATGGCTTATCTGTCGTTGAACATTTGATTTTTTTGATTTATTTTCAAAGCTGTGCGCAAACTTGCTGTTGACAGTGATAACTCATGGATTCTTTATTTCTCGAAGATGCAGTAGATTAGATAGAATTTATCCCAATGATCATCTTGTCATGTGATCAACGCATCATGTTTGACAATCTTTTTTAAATACCTATTTTCTTCCATCATTTTGTTCGAAGTAAATGGTCCTACGGCAAACTCAGCAGTTCGACGGTTTAACCGATCGAGTTTCGCCACATTTTAACCGATCGAGTTTCGCCACATTCAGAGCCCCAGCTTGTACGATTGTACTACGGAAATGCAAACATGGCTTATCTGTCGTTGAACATTTGATTTTTAATTTATTTTCAAAGCTGTGCGCAAACTTGCTGTTGACAGTGATAAAAACTCATGGATTCTTTATTTCTCGAAGATACAGTAGATTAGATAGAATTTATCCCAATGATCATCTTGTCATGTGATCAACGCATCATGTTTGACAATCTTTTTTAAGTACCTATTTTCTTCCATCATTTTGTTCGAAGTAAATGGTCGACGAACGTTAGGATCGCCTTTCACAAAAAAACCAAGTGCTCCATCCAACATACGTAGTTCTCAGGTCACCCCAAAGGGCAAAATGATACTTACGAAGCCTTTTTTCGTCACGAATTAAATATGTCATGATTAACTGTACGTTAAGTCAGCTTACGTTTTACGAGCATCGTTTATAAAAAATTCACCGGATCGAGTGTACAGCCCAGGACACTCGACACGCCATTCCATTTATCTACAACTAATTTGTACCTATTAACCCCTTGTCCACCGGAGCATTAATGTTCGCCAGTCAGTACTGAACGCCCCGTCCCGAAGAGACGTCGGTTTCGGGACCTCCACGTATCTCTTCATTTGGTACCGTAAAATCCGCTTTTATTCCACTTTACGTTAAGTTTCACGGAAATTGAAAATTCTCCGCATTTCTAGTGGAGAATGTTTCGTTGTTTCTCCTGAATCGAGTCGATTGTCAGAATCAAAGATCAACCCCAGTGTTGAGTCGGCCGTTCCTCAGCTTCAAAGATGGTGCATAGTTGGTCACAGCTCGCGGCACAGTTATTCTCTTGGCCATGGAAATCCGCCATCCAGGGCGACGATAAATCAACGGAAGACTTCGACTGGGAAGTCAAGTATAATCGTTTGATTCTCGGATTTCTCGGCCTCTGGCCGATCAACGATAGGTTGAGGAATCTTAAGTTTTTTTTGTGGGCAACCCTCCTGATCATTTACGCGTTGCCATTGATCGTCAGAACCATGCACGTCGGCTCGGACGGCGTCATTAAATCTATGATTGAGGCTATACCGATGTTCTACATAATCGTACAAGTGATTATATTCAAAAGCAAGAGCGATAAAGTTGAAACAATACTCATTGGGATCCACGAGAATTGGGAGTGTTCCGTTGATGTGAGGGCGGAACACAGGAAACCCATGATCGTTTACGGTGGTTTGAACAGACTGATTACCAAGGCGTCTGTGGTAGTTCTTTTCCTCGTGTGGGTCGGTAAGAATACCTGCAATATGCTCCCGAATCGTTAATATGAGGATCGTTTCTTGTACAAAAAATAAAATTTGCTTTTGTATATACACCGATAAAAAGGTTTGATAATATCAACGATGCTTCGGTTGCGGGTGGCGAAGGAAATATTTGGATCGATTGAAAAAAATATTTAGTTGATTGAACGAATATTTAGTCTTGTGACCGAATATTTAGTTGAATTGACTATTCTGCTATTGATTTTTAAAAACATTTTTTTCAATCAACCAAACATTTCCTTCGCCACCCGCAACCGCAGCTTAGTTGATATTACCAAACCTTTTCATCGGTGTATTTTTTTCGTCGAATGGTTCTTGGATAAACTTTATTGTTGATTGGTATCAAAAAAAGCGTATACAATTATTTTGGCGCAGGATACTTGGGCGAGCCGGTGATCAGGATCCTGAGAACGGAAAATCCAACGATAAAACAATTGCCGGTTCAAGGATTCTATCCGTTCACTACGGATATTTCGCCAAACTACGAAATTGTTTATACGATGCAATGCTTAATGGCATTAGTATGCTGCGTCGCGCTCATCGGCCCCGACGTATTTTTCATGCTGGCAGTCTTTCACACTTGTGCCCAATTGGCGGTCTTGAGCAAGAACATCGCTAATTACGAGGGTAGAACGAAGCACGTTTCACCAGGGGGAGACAATTCGAACGAGAAATTTAAGATCGACTGTCCCTGTCTCAAGTGCATCGTCGACAATCACGTTTCTCTGAGCAAGTAAGCGGTAGATCAAATTCGTTCATTGGACGTGACTCATTGGGGATACCACAGTAAATAAAAATAAAAATTAAAAGAATTCTCATTTCGGATTTTTACTCGCAGATTCGTGGAAACAGTTGACGAGGTATTTAGTAGTATATTAATGTTCCGATTCATAATGAATACCAGCCTTTGCTGCGGCCTCGGATATTCCGCCATTGAGGTAAAGAAACAAAACCCGTTCTGTTAGGAGGGAGTCTCGCTGCGCGCTAACTTCGCATAAGTTTGACAACAATAAGAGAAAATTGCAAGTACTTCTTGATGGTATAAAAATCTGAAAATAATAATGTATACTAAAGGTACTGAGAAGATTAATTGTGCATAATAATAAATCCAAAATGTTATTAACAAATTCATCAAATAATTAATTGGTTAACAAATTACCCGGCATCAAAACTTTTTTTTTATGAAAATGATTCGTTTATTTTTCTGAATACGTATGAATTTTTTCAGATTTTTAA
>JAPYZC010000705.1:0-58220 GCA_030522665.1 Ichneumoninae sp. A BG-2022a | reverse complement strand
TTAAAATTGTCTAAAACGTCGAGAAATATGATTTTTAGCTGGCGTCCGGATGTATGTGTGTGTGTATGTGACAGAGTTGCATCGTTTAAAATGACTATAGCTCGGAAATGGCTTGAGACAGCGAGTTGAAATTTGGTACACTAATGGAGCGATCACGTCGCTTCGTTCAGTGCTATTTTCGTAAACATTGAGGCCCAACTGGAAATTTTATACGATTTTCAATTTTTTGGAAATTCTCTGTGGTAGCTCTAACTTGCATAAATTTGGAGCAATCGTCCTAAAACTGCGTATTGAATTTGGTCAAAATCCATCGAAGTGGTAAGATTGTTTTTGTTTTTGTTTTATTTTCTTTGTTGTTGTTGGTTTTTTTGGGTTTTTTTTTTTTTTTTTTTTTTTTTTTTTTTTTTAATGACTAAAAATGGTCTAATTTGAGTAAACTTAAAGGTATTGATCTTAAATTTGAAACGGGAATGCACTAATACTGTACAATATTTTTCTTACATGGCCGATAGTTTCTATTACATCCTTCTCTCAGTATAGCTTTCGCTCATTTTTCCGTAGAGTATAACATAGCAAGAGTGAAAAATTACCATATCTGTTTCATTAAAGCACGACAGGGTGAAATCCTCAATTCGAATGCTGTTAATTGAAAGTCATACGATAGGCCATTTAACCAGTCGCGGGCGTCGAATGGCTCGCCGTCATTGGATATGGCTACCGTAAGAACGAGAAGAAGTGTAAGCGAACATTTAAAAAACCGCGACAGCTTTATGAATTCAATTCACATGTGCCGGAGAACACAGTTACACGGAATGGAGCGAAGAGGTCTGGACCGATCTATGGATATAGAAAAATCGATGTACGGCCGGAGAGAGGGAGTCCCGCTCGTAATTGCAATACGCGGCCCGACGCGGTCATGGCATAGAATGTACGCGTCGGTGGTGATTTGTACGGGGCCACTCAGCGAGCGAATTGAATCGGAGTTATCGCACATTTTACCCCGGCGGCAGCGCCAACGGCAGTCCGCCGATCGGTCGGGATATTACGAGGAAAAAGAAGAAATGGATAAAAAAAAGATAATATTTATGAATGAATTTTCGTTGAATGGTCATAATATGCCGACTAAAGGATTTAAGGGTTGGTTTCATACTGTCCTTTTTATTGTCGCGCTATATCGGCAACGGGGGAGAGCATTCGGTTTATGTGGATTGGATCGCCAGCAGGGATGTGTTTCGCACATGTCGTTTCGAATATCCCGAACAGAGAAAGAAAAATGTTCTACTGATGAAAACGAGGAATTCGGATGGTAGTGGAACCATCGATGCTTTCTCCCAACCCCCAGGAAACAGGAATGAACGAAATTCCATGGGCAACGAGAATATGTGATTGCTCTCGCTGGTGGAATTTGGTTCGCGATACGGAAAAAATGACGTAGATCGGCAGCGGTCTTTTTGATATTCCACTTTCGCAGAAGCTACCTGAACTTTTTCGTTGTAGATTAATCGATGCAGATCCGGGATAAAAAAGCTCCCTTTCCATGGACAATCTGCCGTACGAGCCTTGAAAACGAGACATATAGCTCATCTTCCTCCTTCCAACAGTCGCACCCTACGCGTGAATGGAAACAATGTTATCGTGGTTCTCGTAGCCGTTTTCCGTGTCGCGGGTTCTTCGTCTATTCTCTGCCGGAATCATAACAGTAAAGCGGAGCCATTGTGACCTGTTGGCCATGGACAGGACGCAATAAAACAACCAACCCACGGTGCGGCGTTAGAGCTCGAATCGCAGACATGGTCTTCCTTCTTTATTCACGGACACACTTTTTACTGCACAACAAAACCTCTTGCATATTCCGTGAACATGGAATCCTCCGTCCCAGTTAATAACCGGCAATAAACCCGATCCGAATCTAAAAAAAGCGACTTTACCGCTTTCGATACCCACCGAACCATGACCACGTCCTTTGTGAGCTGATGTTATAGCGCCTCGCGATTCATCCATCCGACTTCGAACCACTTTATTGCTTCCGTGCATGACGCTTTTTTGTCCTCTCGCCGTGTAACGCCGCATATTGCGCGAGGATATATAGAACCGTCACACGATTGCATCACAAATTCTCGACATCCAGAGTAGACGGATCAAAAATAATGTAGGGGAGAGCGAGGCAAAATGGCACAGCGGGGCAAAAGGGGATAATGAGACAAAACGCATTTTTCCAATAACTTTTGGATAGTGGCGATGGTGGTCTGTGGGGCCCAACGCGGTTGTAAATCCGGTTGCATCGTTGGGAGAAATTGGGGCATCCAAAAATTATTGGAAAATTGAGTTTTTACCTCACGATCCCATTTTGCCCCGCTCTCCCCTAAGAGCGGCAAAGGAGCCATTTGTCATTGCGCTGGTCGCGATTGCTTGTTGCAAGTCGCCTTCAATTTATTTTATAACGAATGATAAAACAAAAGGAGGCGCGGTGGGAGGGGTGGGTGGAAAAAAGAATGCAATATGCTGTGACTGATTCGCGAAATCGAGTAGGCATGTATCGAGGTGGAGCGGCGGATGGTGTAAGCTACTCTAGCCCGTGTTAGCCGAGATGGATATAGCATATCGAGCCGGTCCCGCTAGAATAGGGATGACACACGAGTGCGGGTCGACCGGAGCACTGGCGAGTAATTGATATTGGTACGGTACCAACTGTCCCAAGCCGGGGGTATATATGCCGGACTATCGAGACGCTACATCCATATGTACCATTGAAAAGGGGGCATGGGACCAATATCCTATTTTCCCCGCTATGTATGTGGCTCTCCCTTCCTGCAATTCGCCCTATGGACACCGCATACACACATACAGACACGTAAATACAAACATTCTATCACCCCCCTGGAAAGCCCGAGCTGCACGACCAACTACATCCTCCCCATCGAGTTTGTGGATATATCCCAAATCCATGGGACTTAATATCGGGCACTTCACTTCCGAATGAGACCGACCCTCCAATCGCGCGCCTGTCCTGTAGGTAAGATTGAACATCCTCGAGCAAAGCCACCGCATAGCCAACCAGCCCTCCTCTATTCCAGACTTCTATTTTTCCGTCGCACCTCGAGTCCCCGATATGAAATGGCCCGACCATCGTTTTCGACTGGTCCGCGCATTACTCCGAGAGCGCCGAGTGGCACGAGGAATCCGGCAATGAAAATTTATCGATTTCATCGGGATGCGAACGACCACCGTGAGAGTTCTACGACCTAGGGGCGAGCTGTGTTTTGCAGAATTTCTGATACCTTGGCTCAATCGCTGCGGCTGGCAACCCGGAAATTGTCGGATATTTATGTCGAGGACATATTATACCGTACGCGACTAGATAAGTTCCGACCTGATAAATTAGTAAATCATGAGGTCCTAAGTCCAAGGTGGGATTCTACCGTAGCTGGAAAAATTGCTGGCTCCACAATGACTGCCTTATAACCTAAATTGGAGCCTCTATGAAGAAATGCTGGTATGTGAGTTGTTAATACATCAATTCGCTGCGGACTCTGCCACTCTAATGTTCAGAAGGTTACACAAAAAATATAGCGGGGCGCCGGAGTTCGATTCCTCTCGTGCAAAATTCCGAAAGTCTTGCAATGTGATAGATTTCTCAGAAACAAAAATTTGTATGTCTAAATTGGATCCCCCATATGCCTAAATTGGTCCACTTGTTTGTATCTGTATCGTTTTAATCTTGTGCTACGATTTCTTCAATATCGATGATAACGAATGGCCGTTATCATTCCGGGCTTCGGAGCCCTTCCGTACATAACAAATGTCGAAATATCCTCCTTACATGGAAAAAAATTTGCTTGCGGTCTGCCAAAGAAAAAATTCTTATTTTAATTTTATTTTCAACTCTTACAATTCCACATGACATTTAAACAACGACGGCAAGACTGCCAAGCTGATATGTAATCGTTTTAACCGCGTATGCAATTGCAAGTATTGAAAGTAGAATTGAAATAAAAATTTTTTTCTTTGGAAGCCCGCAAGCGAATTTGACTTGAGTCATTGATATTTTTTTTCAGGGTACAAATTTAGACTTGCTCGCTCATCGGGTTAAAAAAGGAAAAAGCTTCTCAGATCGGTTTGTTTGTTGTAATTATAGCGTTTCAAAATCAACTCAACATCAAGTTTTAAAAAAATGTTCTTCAAATTTCGAAAACGAAGTTCCTCTGAATACGGAACTAACGTAAACTACCAGAACGAAGGCACAAAGTAATTCGAAATTCAATTCCGTTCACGCACAGAAGCCAGCACTCCCGTTCCGTGTTCGGTTCATCGATAACATTCAGCGAGCATTCAGAATGATCCATGGGTAAATTATTATTATTGTTTTGCCTTCAATTATTGGTATTGTATTCGGAAGCTCCAGTCCAGATACTCGGTACTTCGTAGATTTCGCGGACTTAACGTTACCTCAAACTTGGTGCTATCAGCATTGAATTGACTGCCGAGGGCCGAGTCTCGACGTCGAACCGTCTATTCCACGCCCGGGACACCTGATATTTTCCATCCCGAGAACTCGTACGACTGTCGGGTTCTGCGCAGACGGAATCCTAGTTACTGGCACGGAAGTTTCCCCGCGATCCGAAGTCCCTTCGAAAAATGATTGCATTTTCGAGCGGCACAAATGTATACACAGACAAAAATGGGATAATGATTTTTTATTTTTGCATTCTAAGTCAGCGCTTGGACCAAGTGTCGGACTTACGTGCGACACTTGGAATTTCGCTGTATGTTAATGTTCTGACCTTCGGTATGTCACACGAAAGTCTCCGTGCCAGGGTGTTTTTTGAAACTGTTTTATTCGTAAAATATTGCCATGTCCAATTAACACCAAATCGCCATATCGATCCCGTCTCCGGCCAGCGTCGATAGCCGGAGCGAAGTCGACGCTCTTCTGAACAGTAATAAACACTCGGTTATGTTACTACGCCACTCCGCTTGATAGACAAAAATAAAAAAATGTCGTACCTCCGTCACTTCCGATTTGATAATCTCATTTTTCAACCGGAAGTCATGTTGCACTCGAAATACGTCACGTAAAGTGATTAATTTTCGGAAACCGGACGTCTTATTTCCGGATTGACGTCAGTTGCGGTCAGAAAATGGAATTTCCGAACCGGAAACGACGCTATAAAAAAATTTTACCTTCCTCTAGAATGTGCTTATAGACGGCCCGTACATGGCCCTGCGGCTTTCGGCCATCCGGACGTTAGCCTTTTTGAATGGCGCCTTTTGATATCCGATAAAGACTTTATGAATGCTTTATAAATATCTTCATTGGCGAGATCTAACCGGAATGGTGGAAGTACGATGGGATATTAAATTACCCCTCGACATTGCCCCATCGGAAAAGATACGGGCTGAGAGCTCTAAATAACCAACCGATAATTCCATCTTCGGGTACAATAATAGAAGAGACAGCCGAAAGTCGATAAACGTGTTAAGCACCGGCTGTTCTTCAATACCATCCGAGTATACAGCTGTACGTTCCGTATATCTCGTCATGATTGGTTGCACTAGAAAGTTTCATACGTCGGGCAAAGTTCAACCGGCCATGAATATTCATAAACTTTTCTCGATATAATCCACTCGACCCGACGACGGAAGGACATCTTGCTGGTAGCGAGTTTTTTTTTATCCCGTCGCTTCTTTATTTGACACTCGGTAGTTCTCGTATTCTCATGAATATGATAATAACACGTGTCTCTTTCCATTCACTATTAATCTCCTTATTTTTACGCTCAATTGCGCAATTGTTAATCCATTCGTTCGACGCGCTGTCGCGAACTATGATAACTCTTCGGCAGCCAGAAGACGAGTTCCGTTTATGCACGCTAAGGTGTATCGTATTCCCGGTACACAATATACTTGTACACACCGTATAGCTGACGGTGAAACTTTCAGGAAGTTTGTCATCGAGTTTCATATTCAATTTCGGGGAAGCGGAGCGTGGAAGTTTTCTGGATACTGCGCGAGGATAGAGCGTCGGAGCGTATACGGGATCGATTGGAATAATTTGAGGCAAACCCCCGGGAGTCGCATTCCGAGACTCACCCTCGAGAAACGGAATCGTATTGTCTCGCGAAAGTGCCGTTCGCAGGATCATATCCTTGAGGCGATTATATAGATATACCTTCTTATACTGAAAAAAAATAATGTACCGTACCGTTTCCCTTCATCTTCATATCTGTCATATGTGACAAAAATAGCGCACCACAAAAAAAAATTTAGGTGTTTCATTTTTGCAAAAATCAGCAATAAAGTGGAACTTCTACAATCGATTGTATTCGAATTGGGGCATTTTTTTCCCACAAGATCGGAACACTTTTACAAACACTTAATCGCAAGGGACGTTCGATAGGATTTGAATCATCAAATCCCTTCATCATATACCTTTTTTTACTGAAAAAAAAAACAATGTACAATTCCGTTTCCCTTCATCGCCACATCTATCATATGTGACAAAAATTGCGCACCACAAAAAAATTGTAGGTGTTTCATTTTTGCAAAAATCAGCAATAAAGTGGAACTTCTACAATCGATTGTATTCGAATCGGGGCATTTTTTTCCCACAAGATCGGAACACCTTTACGAACACTCAATCGCAAGGGACGTTCGATAGGATTCGATGGTACTAATAAATAAAATTAATAAAACATTTTTTGGCCTGAAATCGTTGAACTCCACCATAAGCGGACTGCAATGTGAACGACGATAAGAGTCAGCAGTTAAAATGCACGAGTTCCCCGTCGATGGAATTTCCAAATGTCTTCGAGTCGGCTCTCCCGAGAATAAAATCTGCTATCTACCTACCAGGAATTATTAAACCGATAACACTCGAGGTTTCTTAGAATGGTTTCCATTGTCGGTGTGCGACGAGATTGCGTTATATCCGCAGTGTCTTTCAAATCGCTACGGTACCCACAGGTACGCTGCGGTATTATAGTCGCCGGCGACAACGGACCGAATGAACGGCAAAACACCGGAGCGGGAGTGTGTTCGGTGCCAGCCAGGTATCGTCGACAAAGGCCTAGAGGCGGTTGAATATGCGAAGCCTTGCACCGAGGGCGCCGTTGATTACAAGGCCAGCCGAGGGGTTGTACACTGCGATCAGTTAGTAGTGATCGAGTAAAGCCGGCTTGGGCCGTCATATCCAGGCGCGCTGCACCGATACAACAGTTCGACGGCGTATCAAAATTTCGCCAACTTCTACCCCGTGCGCGTAATACGATTACGACTATCAACGGCGTTAAAAGCAGTGTCGAGTGTTGTTGCCAGTTCCATCGAAGTTTTCTCATTGTTACCGGTTAAATTTCCGCTGGAATTAGATACGGCGCGAGGGAACAAACACAGTTTAACTGCATATCGGTATAATAGGCGTCAAAGCTCACGCGCCAATATTTAACTTCTGCGTTTCACCAATTTATGTATCTACCTGCAAACACTTCTTGTAAGGCTCCGAGATGCTCCCAAACTACCTGGGGGGGGGGGGGGGGGGGTGTTCCACCCTCCAGGGCAACAGTGAAATACGATAATCCGCTAATACGATAATTGATTTATCGTGTATTTTCACGTTGTTTAAAACTACATCGAGCGTTGAAATTTTTGGCAAAGGATTACCCTCGTGTATTCAATACGAGTACGTGTGTACACGTGGAGTGTGATGTGGCCGGGGTGAAATTTTCAATTCAAAGAGAAAGCCGCAGGGAGGGCGAGGGCGTTATGTGGGAAAAGCAAGGGAGGATCAACGGAGAGAGGTGGAGAAAGAGCACTATGGCCAAAGCCTCCCAGCCGTTGGACGTGTTGATTCCACGGTGTAAAGTGCTTGAGTTTCCCTGACGCGAATCTCGGCTTAGGCAAAGGGCTCATAGCGCCGGCAATTTTCATCCTTTCTTGCAGGCAATTAATGCGCAACGCTGTGAATGTAGTGCATCGTACATCGCCCGGCGGCGATGTACGTGTAATATTTTCGCTGCGTGGTGTACAGCATAATCCTCCCCTGGCACACCATCCCGCACATCAGAGAGAGGTATCTCTTTGTGCGGAGGTTCGCAGCCCAGCCAAACCAGCAACTACGTACTTAGACGCCTTTTTCACCTTCCATCTCTCGTTCCCTCATGCGCGGCTACTTGTGGCATTTGTCTCTTGCGCCGTTTGCCTTTGCCATTAGGCGATCGAATTATCACCCCTTTATTTGGAATTGCCGGGTGCTGCGCGGCTCGCACCGCATCTTCTTGCTCCCGCGGTTTCTCAGGGGATGAAGAAAACGTAACCAACGAACTGACGAAACATAACGAGCATGAATAATGAAAGTATAAGGTTTTCCTGACCGAAGACATCATTGGTGCACAATGTGCTATTATTGCACTGACCCCGAAAATCAATGGTTAATTCATAAACACGATTATCACCACGATTAAATTAGGTGGTTTGGCTATGTTCCCCTTGGCCGAGCGTGATTCCAATAGGCGTGCGAGGCTGCAGGTGTCTCCTCCTCCGACCACCAAAGTTCGCCGTGGGGTCGAAACAGAGCGCGCGCTGTTCCTCCAGTCATCGTCATCGTCGGCTAATCAGAAGTGAGTAGGTATGTGGCTCGGGGTAAATTGAACGGAACTTACGACCCTGGAATAAAGAGGAGGGATCCATAGAATTTCTCGGAATAGTACTCAGCAAATCGCGGTCGCGATATTGTAATAAAAACCGAGTCTTTTCACTGTCTGCGGGTATTTTTTTTTTACTATTTTTTTTCTGTTCGCTTCTTCTTTCTGTTATTCACTCGAACGAGACGCAAGAGTCTTTTTGTTTAAAGAGGGCCGTACTCATTGTCAGCGAAAAAAAGGGAATATAAAAGGGAGCAGATTTGCACTTGTTGCACGGTACAATGGAAAAGGAAGTCCCCAGCAGGGAGAAGCTCGACGGTGGCTAACAAGCAACTATCCAAGCGATGGGAATTGTTCGCTTATCATCGATTGTTCTTATTGTCGTCGATAAACAATAATAATTATGGTCGGTTGTCTCGGGGTCCTGATCAGTCGGCAATAACGTCGTGATTGCTCGTTCCACGGTGTACCGGGGCCCATAGTATACCATCGACCTATCTCCGCTTTACGGTATATGAGCAACGAAACTCGCTATCGTGTTTAATGCATGTGCGTGCGTCCATAGATGCTCCGTTGGGCTTCTCCTCCATCCCTTCCGATCGCCGAGCAACGACGTTGGTCTCCCCAGTCCGCTAGATAGAGCGTACAATGTACGTCGCTCCGACTACTCGGACGCGTCCGAGTACGGAGACTAATCGCTTTATCGTACCACTAACCGCACAGCTATATCTCCGATCCTCTATTAAGCCTCCTCACTGCAGCACACGTCTTCCAATTTACCGTCATGTAAAATGCACGGTCGATTGCCAATTGGTTACATTATATTCCAATACCACACTGAAAAAAATATCATTGATTCAAGTACAATTTGCTTGCGGGCTGCCAAAGAAGTAAAAAAGTTGTTTCAATTCTACTCTGAATTCGTACAATTTCATACCGAATTGAAACGATAACATGTCGCTTTGACAGTCTTGCTGTCGTTGTTTCAATATCATACGGAATTGTAAGAATTGAGAGTAAAATTGAAACATTTTTTTCTTTGGCAGCCCGCAAGCAAATTTTTTTTTTCAGTGAATGTACAATCCTCCGCACCGTTACCATGTCACGTCGCATTAATCATGCTGGAAAAAAAAGGTTTACCATCAAACAGTGACTGGTGTTTTTCCTGAATCACTAATTCCCTTGTCGGGAACACATGTCGATGCCCGGTTATAGTTGAAACAGGAGCGGGAGAGGGACGAGATGTATCGAGGCGGAGAGTTCAAGGGCCGACTTGCTCGCATCCCGGTTGCTGCCTCGTGAACTTCTCAAAACATCGACGGCTACCCGGGCAGTAATGTTGCCCGAGGGCGCTAGCGAATTCATGACGAGCCACCATCTGGATGGGCAATTATTACCTGCTCAGCACTGATGACAGGGCAGCGAGGCGAAATTGCGATGTTCTGTCTGGAACGGATCGGATGCTGCAACAGATTCTCGCTGAAAGGCAGTAAGAGGTCCAAAAGGGTTTTTCATTTCTCGCGACATTCAGCCCGGCTCGTGAAACTGACGGGGCATCAGTTTCCATTTCGCAGGGTTGATCCAGTTCGCTTGGGGCGCTATGGGATCGCACCGGGGCTTCCAAAATTCAATGCCTGGTCAGGATATCTCGTACGTTGGATACGTATAAAGCATGTAACTGTCACGTGATCCTGTTCTACGTGATTTCGTGCCCGCAGAAGCTAACGGTGCGTAGGGTATGTTATTGTACACCGGAATGAAGCCCTCCGGACTTTAGCCCGGGCGATATATCGGCTTCTTCTCGTATGTCAGATTGTTCACCGTTGATTTCCTGGTCAGAATGTTGATTTCCTGGATGGTCAGGTAGATCGGCCGTAGTCAGTCGGCGATAGTTGGGCGTGCACACGATTGCTTGCGCCTGTTTTAAGTAAGGGTTCAATGCTTCTCTAACCATAACCATCACTAATACTTCCATAATGGACAAGGGCCATTATAGGAAATACGAATATCAATGAAACTCCAATGTCTGATGGATTGCTCATTAATCAATGAAACTCCAATGTCTGATGGATTGCTCATTAATCAGCGATCCATCAGACATTGCTTGCGCCTATTTTAAGTGAGGGTTCAATGTTTCTCTAACCGTCACCAATACTTCCATAATGGACAAGGGCCATCATAGGAAATACGAATAGGGTAAAAGTGGTGAATATGGCCCACCTCGATTAACACGCAAATCAATGATATATGGACCAGGCCATATTCCCCACTTTTACCCTATCAATGAAACTCCAATGTCTGATGGATCGCTCATTAATGAGCAATCCAGAGCGATAATGAGCTCTTGGAACATAAGGCCAGTTTAATTGGTGCACTATTCGCTGCAGCCTCTGTGAACCATGATTTTACACTGGGGAAGCTTGGGACCAAAACTCCCTCTCTCTCTCAGCGGTTTCCCACGTTTCCGCGTTACCTTCGTTAGATCCACATTACCGCGGGATATGGTGGCGTATATCACGCGATATTCCTCTTTGGTAAAAGTTACGATTTGCCTTCCTCAACTTTCATGCAGCCATGGAACCACCCACAACGGAAGCTTCGCGGTCTTCACTTTGGCTGAACATCTGCGCGCCGTATTTACGCTAGGCATGTTTTTTTAATTACAACCTCGAAGGTAGGTTAGTGTCGCGGTAATTCGCAGCTTTGATGACGTTGGGAAACTGCGATCGTGGATGGTCCCTAAATTTTGCGTCCCAAAACACATGTACACGTATAAACGTATCCGCCGCCGATGTTGAGGTGAATCGGAAGTGTTGCACATCGTCATGAGCGCGTGTTGGCGAAGTATGCGGCCGTGCTCGACGAGAAGTTCAGGAGTGTTCGCGGGGAATGCTCGAGGTGTATCGTGAGAGCTCCTATTGTAACAGGCTCCAGCCGAGTAATCGGGGATGGAGTCAATAATCCATGATCCGCTCAGCCCGCGGAAACTGCTCTCCGACATGTAATTGGGATCAGTGCTTATCGGTGGCGCGCAGCGAGAGTCTACCGCCTCCACCGCATTATTTCACCCTCTCACTTTGTCCCCGATTCGCGAGGGCCCTCTCTTCCGGGGCTCTTCCTCCCTCGCCCTCCCACAATCTATGCCCCGGTTCGCCAACCCTCCCGCCGATGTCCTCAGCTGCTTACCGCTTGCGAACGGTATAACGTGGCGCACCCCGAGGGCGGGCGAAAGGAAAGCCGAGTTTTTTTTTCATACCCCCCCGGAATAACGTCTTCCTCTCCCAACTGAAACGTTTTTATCGATCGAAAAAGTTTCTATGGAGTCCCTCGCTGTCCTATATAAGGAATATAAATTGTGCGGTACCCGGGGCTGGAAAAGGAATTCCTACGGGATAAGTGAAATCAATCGATGTAAGAATTCTACTGTGGTATTAAATTCTATCTTATCTACCTTTTTTTTAAATTTTCTCTCCTTTGCGTGAACATCGTCTGTGCGATTGGAACAACGAATAGGGTGAAAGTGGGGAATATGGACCGGTCCATATATCATTGATTTACGTGAGAATCGAGGTGGGCCATATTCACCACTTTTACCCTAGTATCAGTGAGGATCCCACTGATGTGTGGTTTAAATAATGAGTGCAGTATTAATGACCAGTCCATACCACCCTTTTTTGTCGCTGATCGAGAGTCGCTGTTGGCTCTCGGTCCCAAGCGGGTGATTCGACCCAAAGCGGCAGGATTGTCGTGAATAGGGTAACAATCACGCGACAAAGGCGGAGAAAAGGCCACGAGCTCCCGGACGTCAAACTGGTGCACGGTGTGTGTTTGTCATCCGACGACAAGGGAAGCTCGAATCTCTTATCAGGTACGCGGCCATCGCGTACCTTTTCATCGGACTGGCACACATACGTATGACCATCGCGACCAAAGCCCTTCTGTACGTGCTTCCTGACCTCGTCCGTATTGCACGCGAGATGCAGTATCGTCATCGAAAGTTTATCGCTCCCGGTTGGCGCCGACCGGCAGACTTCGCAACGCCCAATGCTGCATCCATCGTTAAAAAAATTATATATAAAGGGTAGAGCGGGGCAAAATGGGGCAGCGGGACAAAACGGGGCATGGGGCAAAACGTCATTTTCCAATAATTTTTGGATGTCCGAATTCACCCCATCGATGCATCAGGCTTTTCTGTCCCGTTTTGCCACCTTGTCTGATCCAAAAATGATTGGAAAATTTAGTTTTGCCCAAAAACCCCGTTTTGCCCCGTTGCCCCATTTTGCCCCGCTCTTCCCTAACTTTTGCCGCATGCGCCCAGCTATTCTCGGTTATGTAGATGAAATACGAATGGCACGAAGGTCACGACGCGTCCTGGTCCTTTGCACCTGTGAGAGTTTCGATGTGTACCGACAGTCTTGTTTGCAGCGTAAAATCCCCGCCAGGATCCAACGGGGAACAGCTTATTTAGAAAGCGTTCGACGCTGCTCTGTGTGTTTCAGAAGGACCGAGCTTCACCGTGCCAATATCAAACGTGACGGTCTCAGTGGGGCGTGAGGCCACCCTCGCCTGCGTCGTCGAGAACCTCTCTAACTTCAAGGTAAAACGACTCTACTCTCTGTATACCTTTAAAGAAAAATAAAATAAAAAAACTAGAACGTCTCTGCCAACAAGGTAAAACGACTCTACCCTCTAGACGTACTCTCTTCCTCTGCATGCCTTTCACGTCAGTCAATCTGTAACTACAAAGAATTCCTAACAGTCTCGAGGAATGTGTGCTTGAAATTTACGAAGCTTCCGTACACTACGTTCGTGAAATCTTGCTTTCACGTTTTGATACGTCTTGACACACGTTCACAACTGAATATATATCATTTGTGATATGTATAATAATATAATATATATAATAATTTGTGATATCTGGCTACCGCTGCAGAAAGATGTAGAAAATTGGAAACACTCCACTTCCGGTTTAAAAATCTCATTTTTCCACCGGAAGTAACGTCATACCGTAATAATTTTTTTTATTAAGTTGGTTGGGCAGTGATCGATGTCGAAGAATTTGTCATGTCTGCTACGGTCTGCGGTCGACTCATCGGCACAGTCAGTTGGAAGGACAAATTGTTATATATATTGAATTATTTTATCACAAATGATATATAGGGGAGAGCGGGGCAAAATGGGGCAACGGGGCAAAACGGGGTTTTTGGGCAAAACTAAATTTTTCAATCATTTTTGGATCGGACAGGGTCGCAAATCTGGGCAGAAAAGCCTGATGTATCCGATAGGGCGAATTCGGGCATCAAAAATTTATTGGAAAATGACGTTTTGCCCAAAACCCCCGTTTTGCCCCGTTGCCCCATTTTGCCCCGCTCTCCCCTATATCATTTGTGATATTGGAATAAATTTGGAAACACTCCACTTCCGGTTCGAAAATCTCATATCACAAATTCTTCGACGTCGATCGTTGCCCAAGCAACTTAATAAAAAATAATTACTTTATGACGTTACTTCCGGTGGAAAAATGAGATTTTCAAACCGGAAGTGGAGTGTTTCCAATGTCCTACACTCCATGGTCTCTAGCGAGCCACAACGACCTGCGAGTAATAATATAAATGGTCGGCATGACAATTCGAGAGCCACGTGAAAGCGTCGACATTAACAGAACACAGTCAACCCGCGGAACCCCCTACCGGAGCTCATCCCGCCGGCTCGCGGAACCTAATTAAATAAGTTGCCGTCGTCGACGTGACTTTCGGACTGTAATTACGTCGAGGGGATTCTCCAGACAGGCTTTTATCTGGAAGCTCGCTCCGTGAAGCCTCTCATATTATCCCCGTGTCGTGGACCGGGAAGAGCGGATTTCACGCGTCGCTTTGCTTCCATCACGCTGATGAGGAATGTGCGCGTGTACAGTTTCCACTGCACAACGCGATGATGCGGCGGCGTGGCAGACATCATTGTTGCTTGCGGCATTATTTTACATCCGTCAGCCGTAGGGGTGTAATCACGGGCGTTTCTAGTTAAAAACGATATTTTATCTGGAAAGAGGGGATGAAAAAAAATCACACGTAAAGTCTGAGGACGTGAGAAAAATTTTGTAATATTTTATCGAGCCATTTTAAAGACGCGGCGCTTTGAGCATTGGACTGTATATTTGGATCGCATTAATTGTCAACTTAATTAGCAGCCGGAAGCAGAACCCAATTAAATTAAATTAGCAGAATTAAATTCCTCGAAGTAATAAAATGCGTGACACGCCAAGTCATGTTGCAGCGTTGAAGCTGAAAATTTTCATACGTACTAGTGAAATTGTTGAGGCTTGCGGGAACTCGTTGCTTTTAAAGCACATTCGACGTTACGTTGTCCCGCGAACAAGTCGCGATGTGACCGCGTAGTCTTTATGACGCGTGCCAGAAGACCGCGGAAGGAGACATAAAAACGCCAGCTTGCACACGTGAGGCAAGGTTTTCCGTCGTCACTCCAAACCGCTGCGAGAGCCCTTTGGCACATTTGCGACCCAATTAAGAAAAGGCTGTTTCTCAACGTCATTAAAATAACGTCTCACTCAGGAAAAAAATAGCGAAAAGAAAATCGTCAGAGACACGTGGTCCGCGTCAATTACAATCGACACTGACGCACCCAGTCTCACAAACTTACATTTCATACAAATTGTTTTATAACGTTCCGCATAACTTCCGCCCATTTTATGAGGAAGCTTATACGAAGGTGATTTATTCAGCGATATTCGAGCGACTGGAAAGCGACCGAGACGTTTCATATTCCTTTTCACTCGGTGGACTGACAGACGCTTGGTTTTCTCTCAGAAGCAGGCAACCAACAAATAGCGGCACGTCGCTTGGAGTGCGTAGCTTTTGCAATTTTCCAACATTTCCTCCTTCCCTCGAAAGGTGTTGCGAATGAATACGTTCCCGGCTATACGACGCCAGTACAAGCCATTCCGCGGGTAGCCGGAAGAAGTATGCGAAGTGTGTTTGGAAGTGTTTCTGCTCGGTAGAAGTTGCTGTCAGAATCCCGACTTCGTACGGAGTGCCGAGCGGTGTGCTGGGTTCTCCGACTCAAGCGAGGGGCTGCGAGGAGGGAGTCGCAGAAGGAGAGGAGAGCCGAGCTTGGAAATGGAGAGTGGAACGTTCCGGGATGAGACAAGCAACAGCTCCCGTAGCTTAGCTTAAGTGCGTCGGTTTAAGCCGAGGTATCGCGCACTCTCGCGGATCAAGGCATTCGGAGGATCCACGCCGTCCCGGCTCCCAGTTTCCGATGGCCCTGGCCCCCCAGCGCAAACTCCCCCCCAAACAGCCCTTTCCATTCTCCCGCTAATTTATACTACCGAGTTCTGTGTATCAAGCCTTTTCGTTCGTGTATTGCTTGTACTTAGGTGAAATCCCTTTGGCTAATACCTATGACGATGCATGGCGCCGGGGTGTACGCGTTGGTCGAAAGTTCAACGTCGCCCGGGCCACTTTGCGTGTCAGGGTTGTTCTTGTTAAATCGATAAAATAGTGGCGCAAGTTGGCTTGGGCCAAAGCCGGAGATTGCAACAGCCCGAGGGAGAGGCCTACCAGGCGATCTATCAGCCTGTTTTATGCGTATTAGCGAGCCCGCCTCCCCCGCGCGCGCGCGCGTGCTTTTCTCTGCGCTACGGCGCGATAAGCGATTCCAATGTGTAGGTATAGTATGTCATTTCGGAGACTTATAGCCCGACGCTCTACTTTCCCGCCCGGAGCCTTGTAGTTTCGCAAATTTACGGAGGGTCGGTTCGTCCCGTGGATGCCTGTGTTCGGATGGCCGGGCTCGGCACACGGGCGAGATCCCTCTTCCCAACCCACCCCGGGTATATTCAGATCCCGGAGAGTTCTGAATAAATATTTGGACAAACTTAGGCCAGCACCTGGCCTGCCGCCTCTCGTCTCTCAGAACCTCCCCCTGCCTTCCGCGCGCATCACCGCCGACTTTCGACTTCCCGTGGAAGGAAAAGACGCCGACTACGGGCTCCGCTCGTCCACCTCACTTCACTCTCGACACAACTCTCTGCCTCCACTTTCGCCTCCACTCACACCATCTTTTTCCATCAAAGACCACGAGCAAACAGAACTTAGCATAGCTTTATCGTCGAACAAGAGGAAAAAAAGAAGGAGACGGCGGACAACATTTCAAAAGTTTCTCTTCGACGAATGCACAGAGTTTAATTAATCGCTTGCGCAGCGAACACAAGAAGTATCCGAGAAATTTGACGAGCAAGCGTTTGGCCGATAAAGTAAAAAAAAGGAAAATTGATTATAACGAGGTAGTTTTGTTTGGGTTTGGAGCGGGAGAGAGAAACAGGAAAGTGGAAGCGCACGTAACGCGGTTGTGCATGTAGAATACATTCTGTTACTCGTCCGAGCTTGGGGTGTTTAATGCCGCGATGAAAAGGGTCGGGAAGGATGAACAGGAGCGGATGGGCGAGGGGATGGCGTGTTACAGGCAGCCTGGTAGAGATTTGCGAGGCTTTAAATGACAGCGTAGAGCGCAGGTTTTTTTATTACGTACGTCCCATGACGCAGCCCATTGCTCGCCTCGGTTAACCTACCGCATCCTCACACCGGCTACTCTCGATTAATACAATTTTGCTCACATGTGCCAGTCATCCGCCGCAGATCTCTTCTTTGCCTGACTCATTTCAATCGAGATGTAGGGGAGAGCGGGGCGAAATGGGGCAACGGGGCAAAACGAGGTTTTTGGGTAAAACTAAATTTTCCAATAATTTTTGGATCGGAGAAGGTGGCAAAACTGGGCAGAAAAACCTGATGTATCCGATAGGGCGAATTCGGTCATCCAAAAATTATTGGAATATGACGTTTTGCCCAAAAACCCCGTTTTGCCCCGTTGCCCCATTTTGCCCCGCTCCACCCTACGTTTCCTTACCGCTATTGAAGATTGATTTTATAGATTAAATGTTATTGCCTAAGAAAAATGACAAACCCGTTGCTATAAATAGCCAATGCAGTGTCAATACAATAACTTTAACCACAACAACTGTTGTGGTTAAAGTTATTTATTCGACTAAAATTGGCCATCGAACGACTCCAACTTCAGACCCGTACGGCAGCCAATCGGAGAGCATTTCTTAAGCGACAACGATACAACCTATCGAAAATGCCAGTTATTTTGGCTATGGATTTTTTGAAGAGAGAAAACATGTCATGACACGGTCGAAAGCAATCATGCTTCAATTATTCCTCTCCACAGGATTTCCCGTTGGTTGTCAGTGATCAGTCAAAAATGTTCGCCAGCGCTCTCTCTCCCTTTCGATCAATCCCGGAAAACGCGATGGAGGATTTCAATTTCGATGACATCGTAAACGATCTACAAGAAAATAGAATGGTTACCCAGGCGTATTGGCTCAGTGGCGAATTTCGAAATCGACCTATCGGGACAAACCCTCTCTAAACAAGTGAGGGAAACCAACGAAAACTCGTATGCTAGCTTGTCGATCCGTTCCCTTCGGGCAACCGATTACTCCCGTCCCTCGCATCGGCGAACGTACATGCACACATGATACGCACACGCATGCATACACACCCACTGATATTTCACCAAACGGTAAATCCATATTTGAGTATTAATTTCTATATGCATATCGCGAAGTGCGGTATCCTATCCTCCGTGTATCCCGAGTCATCCCACAGATCACGTACCTCGACGATAATTTTCCAAAGTAGTAGTACACTAAATTTCCGAACAGTTGGCCAAATCCTAGATCCTCGGGGATCACGTTCGTACAACATATCAAACTTTTATCGATAATTATCAACGTGATAAATCATATGGAATAGCGTTTGCCTGAGCGTACCGAGAGTTATAGAGCGATTACCGGAGGTGGGTCGCGGAGGGTTGAATGCGAACGGAGAGCCAGACCTGTGTGGCTATAACCGAGCTGTGTTCCAGCAGAGCCTTTGAGATGGTGCGGAGTACGTGAACGCCGGTGCAGTTCGAGAGAGCACGGTAGGACCTCACTGTAACAGCTATAACAGTATGTGATCACAGCAGATAGGGATGAGGGGAGAGTTGATCGTTGCTGCTGTTCCTGGTGCAGTGCTCCTGCGCCTCTTACCCTTCCTCCTACTTCTCTATAATGCATATGCGCTTCTATATCTATACCTACGCGGATATTAATCAGAATGGGATTTACATACGCGAGGCTCCCGCGTATTACCCGGTAGTCAGGCAGATGCACAGAGAGTGGAAGATAACGGTCCTGGCTGAAGAGCTACGAGCTCCCGTTCCATCCTCTCTATCTCACTCCTACAGAATCTCGGCCTACGTCTTCTCCGCTGGGTGCTCGGCAATCCTCGAACTGCAGCGTACGTATGCGCATTTGCGTGGATGCGAAGTTTGAAGGGTCGCAAAAAAAGGGGCGTTTATACGGTAGAAGTACGTCACGTCCGGTCTGCAAAATCTCATTCTTTCGACCGGAAGTGACATGTAATAGAAAGAAAATACGAATTTTCGGTGTGACGTCTCTTCTGGTAGAGAAATGAGATTTTCAAACTGAAAGCGACTTACCACTGGTATGACATCAGTTGCCGTCGAAAAATGAGATTATCAAAACGGAAGTGACGTATTTCCGTGAGGTATTTCGTACAGTGAGGTGCACGCACCCAGAAAAAAAAAATTATTTGACGACCACCGTTTATGAAGATGAAGTACAATATTTATTTGATTTAAATAAATATTTATTTCATATAAGTAACTACTTACTTAATTGAAATAAATATTTATTTAAATCAAATAAATATTTTACTTCATCTTCATAAACGGTGGCCGTCAAATAATTTTTTTTTCTGGGTGCGATACGCAATTCCTTCGATTCTCAGCAAGCACTCTTGCTAAGGAGGGTTTTTGGGAAGAACCATCGATTCGAAACTTCGTCAATTCACTGCTGACACGTTCCCACGCAATGAGAATGAAGGCCATAGTTCTCCCCACACCTATTCTGTAAAACGAATCGATTTCTCAGCCACGCCGTTCGTTCCTTTCTCCGCGCTCCCGCCCACATTCGCAGATTCGTCCGAGGCTCCGTCGAGGTGGCTCGAACAAAAGGGTGGCGGATAAATCGCCATCCGGCACGAGGAAATTCATTTTAAGAAGAGCGAACTCGCAAAGGTACTCGAACGAGCGGAGTTTTCGTAGCCCAACCGCGGAAAGGTATTGCTAACGATTCTTTCGATGAAAGTAGAGATTCTTTGTACACGATTTAACCCGTCGAGCCCGAGGCGTGCTTATCTTTTTTTGTCACTGGTCAATCGAAACTAACGGTTTGTCAAAAGTTCATCACATAATCGCAGAGGGGACGTTTGTACGTTTAGAAAATTCGAGTCGGCGTAGCACCGAGTTCGCTATTGTGATAACGAAAAGTAAAGGTAGAATAAACCTGCTGAGAAAAGTTTCAACGTTCGCCTCTTCCACCAGCTAGTTAGCGACTTTTTGCGAAATTCTTCGCCCACTACCGGGTCTTCCGCGTGTTTTCACATTTTTCATCCTTGCCTGCGTCCGTTAACTTCATGCTTCATCGCTTCCTCGTTTTCCCCCCGTTCGTATCGTCCGAGCGAGATAGACTTTCGAGGACTTTCGCGATGGACTTTCAATTTTAACGTGGAAAAGTTGTCCGACGTACCGAGTAGGGGAAATCGTCAGTTATTTTACCGCGAGGTGGAGAGCTGTTTCGCGCGCACCGAGTTCCGCGGCTGACAATGAAAATTGTTGATTTTATCATCAGCCAAGTCAAATACCCGGTTGCAAATTAAACGAGAGCCCGAGTAATTTTCTCGTATTTAGTTTCCAGCTACCCCGTTTTTCCACGTCCTCGCGTGTAGCGTAGCGGGAGGGAAAGGGAGAGATTTTCGTCATCGCGGAAGCTCCGGTGAGACGAGTGACTGAAACTCTCGAGATTTTCTTTCTCTCCGAGAGTGCTCGGAACGCCAAAAAAAAAAAACAAATCTCAGAATGCCCCGGTTGACGACGATTGTCTACAGCTTTCCGGGCTCTTCCTCCGCACTAAGCACATTTCCTACCGTGGATCTGACCGAAGCCATCTGCCTCATCCTACCTCGTCCCCATTCAGGCGCAGTATTTTTCTCTCCCGTAAATTTGTCATCAATAACGATCCTCGACATAATTATACCGAATCTCCCCGTGACTGTCCACTTCCGAAACGAATCCAATTAATCGTCGAATAATTCGCCGCTCGGAGGAGACACTCCGCTGACGCTGTTCAGTTCCAATGAAAAGTCTGTGGAGGCTGTTCGGTTCGTTCGGTGCTCATTATGTTCACGTCAGCGTGTGTCACGCGCATTCATGCCCCGGTCCATAAACGCGCGAAGCCACTCGGGCCTCGAGTGGGTGCGCAAAAGCAAGAGGGAATTCAAGATGAAGGACCCCGGCATAATGTAGGGCACACACACTTGACCATATGCCGCGCTACCCTTTTTGCCTACTACGACCGACCGGATTCCACCCACAGGTATCCATGTATTTTAAATGTAAACTTCACGCGTCGTGCCAAGCTTACATCCGTGAACAGCTGCGGGTATCCACGTGTTTTAGAGGTGAACTTCACATGTCATGTGACACCGACGTCCTAAATACACCAGCGTGTAAACATCATGTTCGAACAACTAAGCACAACGTTATTACGCTTCAGTTTGTACGATGCATATTTTATGAGAATTCTGACTGATGCCACGGAATATCGGATGCCGCGGAGGCTGGTGGAATGTCAAAATTTCGACGGCACCGCTGCTTGTTTAGTTACGCGAACCCTCCAGGCACTCCTGGAACCGTCCCGCATCCCTCGACGCATGCATTATTTCACTCTAACGCAGCAGACTTCACTGAGCATAAATTAAAATTATATGGGACGGTGTATGATCTTTGCGTTCGCGAAACGACAGCTATGCATTGAAGAAGATGAGGTAAAAGTTGTGAATACGGTCCATGTGTCGTTCATATTGGTGCGCCAATCGGGGCGGGCCGTATTCATCGCTTTCACTGTATACATCGATTATGCTGAATTTTATTGGCTGCGAGTCGAATTAAGTAGGGTAGAGCCGGGCAAAATGGGGCAATGGGGCAAAACGCGGTTTTGGGCAAAACGTCATTTTCCAATAATTTTTGGATGCCCGAATTCGCCCTATCGGATACATCAGGCTTTTCTGCCCAGTTTTGCCACCTTGTCAGATCTAAAAATTATTGGAAAATTTAGTTTTGCCCAAAAACCCCTTTTTGCCCCGTTGCCCCATTTTGCCCCGCTCTCCCCTATTTGGCTCTGTGCAGATTTGATTGGCAAGCAATTGCATATTTACGTGGCAAAGTTCCAATAAGTAACTTTTGAAAGGAACATAATGTGCATGGCGCTGAGGCTCAGTTCACGGTTGGAATGAGTAAAATAGTCAATAATTGAACGACTAATAATTCTCGCGCGTTCGCTGTCAAGCTCGCTTTTATCGTCGTCTCGAGCTCGACGAGACGGCGAAGACTGGCAATGGCAGGAGGGGGTCGAGAGCGACGATTTTCCTTTCAGCGACTCGGGAAACGCCGCGCTACGTTAATTACCCCGCGACACTTCCCGAAACTTCCGACTGCAATTTCTCTTCCCGATCGTCATCAGCGGAGCACCGGGGATCGTTGCGCGAGCTTCAAACGACACGATTCCCGGTGCCATGTTCGCGAGGGTGTTCGAACTTAAAAGAGGCTTCGTCGCGAGCAAGAACCTCCGTCTCTTGATCTTCGTCCGTCGTCGCACTCACAGGCAATGTCTTCTTCTTTGCCTGAGGGATGAACGAGACGACGCTGCCATTAAATTCGGATCTACGGTTTCCTCGGGATCATCTATATCTCGGCCGCCGACAACCATACATTGTCCGCCGATTACAATGACGAACAATGATTCGCGAGGCTTGTAATACTCAAAGAATACCCCGAAGAGAACTAATCTGGCGTCATATTTCGGAAATCACCACTGCAATAATCGCAGACAATTTCATTAGCCTATATTCATAAATATAGACAAATATAAATCATTTATAAATCACTTATAAGTGCCAAGTATAAATCACTTATAAATCCCTTATAAGTGACAAATATAAAACACTTATAAATCCTTTATTAGTGACAAATATTAATCACTTATAAATTCCTTATAAGTGACAAATATAAATCACTTATAAATCCCTTATAAGTGACAAATATAAATCACTTGTAAGTTATCGACGAAAAACGACGAACTTGTGAAGGGTACCAATTTTCAAACATAGGCCAGTACGACGAAAAAATAAATAAATTCTCTCTAGCCAGAGACATTGAATGTTTGAGCGTCGTCGTCCCACCAACCGGGAAAGCTTTCGGCACGGTAATGAGGGACGATCGAGCCACAACCCTATCGGTGTGCGTACGACACACTGTGAATTCGATAGAAGCATTTGATTGCTCGCAATCAAACACCACGACAAGCACCATGGACCGCATTACAATAAACGCGCCTCAAATTCATCGCGTCGATTATCGGCCCGGCCGTCAAGCCCGGTAAACAGATGTTGATCGTTTGGAGCGCCGGTGCGAAAGTCCTCGTGCCGTTTTTAATTTTCATCGGTAATGAGCGCCCGCGCTGATGCACACGAGGAGAGCGGTCCACGTGACGATCGTACCGATAATTGCTCCCACGAAAACGCTAAAGAATTTATGGAATTTGCGCAACATAATCCCCCCCTCCCCCGCTTAATCCGTTATTTACGGTGCTTAATTGAATGGCGAAAAAAGCTCAAAAAATAGTTTTCCCGTCCAAGTGAATTGACACGGCTCCATCAAATTACCGCCATGGTCGTTTGTCGCGGTTTAATTTACAAAGTTGACTGCAGCCCTGCTATGTGCAACGAATGTGACTCATGCGTATGATCCGCGAGGAGTACGCGGTGCGAGGCACACGCATCACGGAATCCGCGAATGAATAATCGGTACAATGGTCCGCCACCGAACAAACGGCGAGACGTTACATTGGCGTTTCTCTTCTATCGCGTTCCGCGAAACCTGCCATTGATATGCGCTGTCACTGGTGTCGCCGCTACATCCTGCCGCTGGATTCGTTTAATGGCGTTCCACATGTGCAAGCCCCGAGCTCGTCCGACACCGACGTTAAACAATTGATATTTGTTATCTCCCATCGGTTTTGGGAACACGGAGAGGGAGAACCGGCCGAATATTTCCGCGTGCATAATTGATGAGTCCCCCTCGTCATACCGGCGAGGCTCTCCACCGCGACATGTGCATAAGTGTCTGGCCGCCACGGGATCCGGCCCGCAGCTACATCATGAATTAATCTCCATTTCGCGCGATAACTTCTCGTACACCGTCGTGTTAATTAAATGATACGTTAAGCCCAAAATATCCAGACGAGGCCTACCGGCGTACTGCGGACATCGTCATCAAGCCCGATACATCCAGCTTTCACTCTCGCTCGGACGGCAAACGCAGCCCTGGTGAAGCGCCAAGAGTCAACTGTCGGCGTGAAAAGAGCCGGAAATTCAAATTTTCATATCGCTTCCTCATAATATCCCATTATTCGCAAAGCTTGTTCTATTATAATGCATTTCCTGTACTTTTGGCTTCCTCGCAGAGAGAACTCTGCGAATAAAGGGATATTATGCGGAAGGGATTCTGAAAATTACAACACTCAACTTTTTAAATTCTATTCACTACCCTTTGTTCGCTTTGCAAGTCGGCGTAATTATTTTCCCCGCAGCCAATAAGCTGTGAATCGTCAAGCCGATAGTTCATGGTTCAGAGCACTCTCGTGTAATCCTGTGAATATCCATGAATAAAATATCTCCTTTAAAAAAACAGAAAAAATCTGTGGGCAAAATTGTAGGAAAAGGAAGCCTTGTGCAAATTACTTTGCAGCTTTTTTCGTAACATAAAAAAATGACTACATGTCACTAAATCTCGCAATCTTGACAACATTTGGCAAGTTTATTTGAATCGCGACATGTGTATTTTAATATTCCAAAGAAATAAAAAGATGGGTACAGATAAAACAATTCCAAATGCTTTAATAAAGTTTTGAAGAAACATGGACTATTAACCGCACATACTGTGTGCGCAGTTTCAGATCGATAGCGCGCCGCATTCTCGAGTTACAGCGGTTTGAGATTCCCGCATCTGATTCATACGCAGACACACACACATAGATCCGCACATTATTCGCTAAATGTGATTTTTTGATGTTTTGCAACATTTCATAATATTTTCACAAAAACAAAGCTTCCGTCATGAGGAAACAGAGTGCAAACAATTTAATAATTATACACATAGTCAAGTAGTAGGACATGAGTTTATGATGTTGCGGGAATGGAAGAGAGGAGAAAGTGCCCCGGCGGAGCGGCGAGATATATGTTTTCGCGGGAGCGTTTTTAAGCTCGTTACGACGATTAATTCTGCTTATTATAATTTGTTGTGTATCGCGCATATAAAACGTTGGGGGAGCCGAGGAGGATGGTCAGAGAGCGGTGCGAGGGATGCGCGAAAGCTCGTGGGGTGCAACGGTGGTAGGTAGATTATTCTGGCTGATATAGTGTGGCGAGCGGACGGTTATCTCAATGCAAATTAGCCGGGGGCAAAGGGAAAGAGAGATGAGGGGGGGGGGGCGTAGGGGTGAAGAGGGACGCGGTATCCGGGGCAGGACGTTATTTTCAACACCTTTGCAAGCTCAAACACTGGTATATAGTTTGGTACACACTGTACGCCCGCTTATGCCATTATGTACCACTATACGTTGAATGTTGCGATGACGTCAGGATAAATGAATTAACATTAATTTTTTTTTATCCTTCGTATTTGTTCTCTTCCTTCCCGAGGCGCTTCTAATGACGAGGACCCGAATGACTGCATTGATGTCGTATTTCTGCCTACACGGATGTCTGCATGAACCTTTCCTGAGATGAAATTGAACCTCTAAAATGTTAGTTTTTTTCATACAACGGAGTTGACTGCAAAGTGCACCGAGAAAAAGAATAGTATTTTCTACTATACCAATAGTTTCCAGGGAGAATGTCTACATAGATAGTTTTTGATAGTATATATTCAATTGGTTAAATTATAGGGTAGAGCGGGGCAAAACGGGGCATGGGGCAAAACGTCATTTTCCAATAATTTTTGGATGCCCGAATTCGCCCTATCGGATACATCAGGTTTTCGTGCCCAATTTTGCCATCTTGTCTGATCCAAAAATGATTGGAAAATTTAGTTTTGCCCCGTTGCCCCGCTTTCCCCTAATTATTGTTACAACCACGATCTTTGTCACTGTCATAACTATAAAACGTAAACGTTACCCCTGGGAACTATTTTTTATGGTATAAAGTCAGTATTGTTGCTTTTACTATGTTAGTTTTTCTCAGTGTCGCCATCATGCCCCACAGCGCCCTGTGGGGCCTACTCTACCGCTTTACCCATTTTATCGATGGCAAACGTCATTAGCAAGCAGAATGCGCCAATTAGAGCCACGGTGAGCTTAAGGCTTATCCGAGGACCGAACTTCGAAGGTACCTTTGGTTCAGCGATGAATCCGTCGCAGACAATGCCGGAGAGTTCATTCATGTCGGCAGACACGGAACCGAAAGACAGTTTACTCTCATAGTCACGTACGCTTGATCATACTGCAGCACATGCTCCGTTTTAGTTTACCGAGACGTGGCTACGCTATACAGATATACATTAACCGTCGTCTCCCGATGCCGGCTCGAGAGGTCAATTAAGTTACCGGCAAAATTGTTAAAAGCATTGCTAAAGACGATGTCCCCGTTTCTCACTCGATGTCGAGGGTGGAATACGAGCGAAATGATTTTAATTACACCATCGATAACATTATAGAAGTCTCTTTGACTGGCCCTCGCTCCTGCTCGTCTTGCAATATTGATATATTAAGTCAGTGTCGCGTAAAAAAAGAAAAATAAAAGAAGGAAAACGACCGTGAAGCGAGGATGAATAATTCATGAGAAGCCGGTTTACGAAGGGTGGATAATAAGTCGCTCGGATAATTTATCTCTTCGCTTCTCTCTTCGGCTCTTCAAACGCTCTCGAGGTCTCGACACTCGGAGGAATCAACGTTTTATTTATCTATTTTTGTCCCCCCCCCCCTTTTATCTCTCCGTCGTAATTTCGCAAGAGCGATGGATTCGCGAGTGATATATATCGTCCTCTTGCAGGATATATATGTAAATGCATCTCCAGCGCCGATATCTTTTATGGAGCAAAAAGGCGAGCCGCGCCGGGCGAATACACGTCGGTATTCACTGGATTTATCGATATACGTATGTTAAGCATCGAAACGTAAACCCTGCAAGACACACGCCGGATGCTCGGTCAAGCAAACCAGCCAGGGACGATATCGTTCCCTGCGAGACGCGGACGAGAGATTGTAACGGTAGTAGGATAAATGCGGCGCAACGAACTGTAAACGTCCGGCATCTCCTTTCCGATATTTGTTTAGATATAGTGGACGATACGGACGCGGCTCTCGAAAAGCCCTTTATTCATTGCTCTGCAGATTATTCAGTCCATTTCCGAGGGAAGAGAAGTGAGGGAGACCAGACGGGACAGGAGGCTCTTACGTAAATGATAGGTGTTTCTCATGCGGGACAGTGACTGGGTGCTGTACGACTGTTCAGGTGCGATTTGCAACTACGCCACTTCCGGATGCGAAATTTCATTTTTCGATCGGAAATGATGTCATACCGGAAATAGATAACTTCCGGTTTGAAAATGTCATTATCGGAGCGGAAGCGACGTCATACCGGAAATACGTCACATTGGAAAACGGCATATCGGAGAAGTAGAGGAGAGCGGGGCAAAACGGGCTGATGGCACAAAACGCAATTTTCCAGTGTCTTTGGGATGATGGCTATAATGGTCCGTGGGGCAAAACGGGGTTGAAAATCCGGATGTATTGTTGGGACAAATTTTCGCATCCGAAAATGATTGGAAAATTGAATTTTGCCCTCACCGTCCCGTTTTTTTCCTTCCGTCCCATTTTGCCCCGCTCTCGCCCTACCCATATGGCGTTTTGGCGTGTGCAACCAGTATGGAATTTTTCCAGTTGCGGCAGAATCCTATCTGGGTAAGAGGTACCAATTCCCGGTAAGTCCGGAATGTTACCAACCATATCCGTGACGAACTGATGGGACAACTGGTCCGGCTTACTGATTACGTGAAATGAGGCACGAGTTTACTTACGTGTATACGTAATACGCCGTGGAACATTGCATCGCCTCCTCCGCAGTGTGTACTGTTTGCGCACTGGGAACATACACGCCGTACGTCACACAGTATACCACGGCGGGTCTCGGCCAAGTTGGAACTTAATTATCAGATAGACCCTTGATGATCAATCTTGATCATTCTCGAGAGGCCAAATACAGTAAGAGCTTCGTGTACACACAGTTCAACTTCAACCCTTATCTACCCCCTTCTTCAGTCTCTCATTCCATCCTTGCTCCGGCACTTTGACTGGTGCTCTATTTTACGGTACATTAGAGAATCCCCACCTTTTCCCCACCGAAACTACCAAAGTGCAATTGGAGAATCGTCGTTCGATATACAGAGTTCGTAGATTCTCGTTTCTTTTTTGTCTCGTTGGTTTTTCTTTTTCGGAGGAAACTCGGGACACTCGCAAAACCGAAGAGTCTCGTAAACACCCCTCGTCTCGAACTCTCCCCGGGTCTTGCTAGGAGAGAGTCTGGTCGTTTCCTGAACTGGGACGAACCGGTCGTGCTGCTCTTTCGAGTCTTCGACCTGAGGTAACAGTAATAGCGCCCAAAGTCCGTGGGACTCTTGGCAGTTTCGAGAACCGACGACTAATCGCGATTACCGTCAATGACCTTCGTTCTTCAGGGTACGGAAAGAATTTAACCACCGTAGCTGTACTTTGTCTCGGACCAAGTGAAAATATTGCCCGGAAAGTTTCAAGAGAATGAATTCACCCTCAAATCGATCGTACACGAATGAACGATATTCCATCTATCCAATAGATGGAATATTGCTCCGCAGCGGTGCCTTCATTTTTACCACTTGATGTAAAAATGGACCGTTTGATTAAATTAGCTTTACGAGCTCTACTTTCTCGGCGAAAGACAAAAAGGTCGTTGAAGCCGCTATATAAGATCACGGGATAAATTGATTATGTGTTGTAAAAATAGTAGTGATAGTTTTACCGCTTTATCTACAGTCTGCGCTTCGCATCTTCCTTCCTGAGGAGGTGGCGATCATCTCGGTGTACAACGTCCGATCCATTTTCCGTAAATCCTCTGTCGCTCTCCTCCTCGCTCTCGAGAGAATAAACGAGAGGTGGAACAAAGTGAGTAACCACGGTCTATCGAGAGAGCGAGAGTACCTATACCTAACGAGATTAACCGACGAGTTACCCCGTTGAGGACTGAATCGCAATTCCCATGGATGCTGTAATAATCAGTCCGATGATGGTGCTCAGTTTGCTCGAGCACATCATTTCGGCACAATAGAGCACCCACGGTCTCGCGAAACAGAAGTGCTCGATAACTTCGATAATACGTAGACAGTCGAGAGTTTGCCGATAGTACATGTTCCTAGAGTAGTGCTCGAAAGGAGGCATAAGTTTCGTTGTAGACCGCTCCTACCTGCTATTCCTAGGTTACGAAGTTTGTTCCTACGCGTTACATCACCACGGTAGAGAAACACAATACTCCTGCCGGTTTCTTGGTGAGGTATCAATTATATCACCAACGAAAGTCTCGTGTCACTTGCATTAGTTCGAAGCTTGTTTATACTGCTATTCCATAAATCTGCTGGACAGGAAAGTTTGTGATATCAGGTGTGAGGCTGAATAGAAAAAAATATCGGTCTTGGTCGTTGCCATTTACAAAACGTTCCGGAAGTTCTTTGTTCCAAGCATCGTATGCTTATTATGCATCGAACAGTTTTCTCAATAGACGGCTCGTACCTGCAATTCCCCGGTTACAAAGGTTGCGCTTATATTTTACATCAGCACGGTAGGGAAACACAATGCTCCTCATTTTCTTCGTGACGTTTCAGTTGTACCTCCGACGAAAGTCTCGCGTTGCTTACATTCGTTCGAAGCTTGTTTATACTGGCATTGCATCTGCTCGACGTTATCGCACCCGGAAGGTTTGTGATGTCAGGTGTGACGCTAAATAGAAAAAAATATCATACTTGGTCGTTGCCATTTACAAAACGTTGCTGAAGGTCTTTGTTCCAAGCATCGTATGCTTGTTATGCAATGAACAATTTCCGTAATAGACCGCTGTACCTGCTATTCCCCGGTTACAAAGGTTGCGCTTAGATCTTACGTCAGCACGGTAAGGAAACACAATACTCCTGCTGATTTTCCTCGTGAAGTTTCAGTTATACCTCCGACGAAAGTCTCGCGTTACTTACACTGGTTCAAAGCTTGTTTGTATTGATATTGCATAGACCTGCAGAGACCTCCATGGTATCACGCTCGGAAAGTTCATGATATCAGGTATGACGTCGAAAAGAAAAAAAATATCAGGTATGACTCTGAATAGAAAAAAAATATCAGGTATGACGCCGAATAGAAGAAAACATCAGGTATGACGCTGAATAGAAAAAAATATCAGGTATGACGCCGAATAGAAAAAAATATCAGGTATGACGCTGAATAGAAAAAAAATATCAGGTATGACGTCGAAAAGAAAAAAAATATCAGGTATGACTCTGAATAGAAAAAAAATATCAGGTATGACTCTGAATAGAAAAAAAATATTAGGTATGACTCCGCATAGAAGAAAATATCAGGTATGACGCTGAGTAGAAGAAAATATCAGGTATGACGCCGAATAAAAGAAAATATAATTTCTCGGTCGTTGCCATTGACAAAACGCTCGGAAGTTCTTTATTCCGAACATCGTACACTTGTTATGCAATGAACAATTTTGCGCTTCTCAGCGCTGATATCTCGACCCCACTGCATTCGGATCTCTAGTAGCCCGGAGGAAGTGCATGACCAGCCGGCGGGTTCTCCGAGTGGAGGGCGGCCTGTTCTATATCGAAAGATGGCGAGGATTGCCAAATCGATGTACTAAACGGGTTTAACGGGCCAGGAATAATTAGGATGTTGGCGAAGCGCCGAGAGCTCGGCGTCGACCACCAAGCCCGCGCGCATACATACACATACCCACACACTCACACGTGTTCCGTCTCTCTCGCTATTTCGCCAAGTCGGGTGCGCTATAATAAATAGAGAGCAGATTCGAACTTCAAGAGGCGCCTTTCTATTCCGCTCTCGCCTGCGCTCCGAGGCCCATGTTTCGCAACTACAGTGAAATCATGCGAAGCTCACTACACGCGTTAGCAATTTACACCCTAGCAGCGTAGCGCCATTCCCTCGGTGTAGGGATGAAATACTAAATAAGCCCGGAGCAAGGGAAGCCCGGGTAAAAGCAACTTGCCGCGCGCTCCAGCTACGTGTAATAATATCTCCGAGTACCGCGTTTGCTGTGTTTCGCGCACGCCGACCGAGAACACGTGAATTAGGATAATTCGGATGAGGCGCTGGCGTACGAAATTCCCTCATCCGCTTTATCCATACAGCAACCCATCCCGTACCATTTCCATATAACAACGCGATGTTTGAACTCTGGTCTGGATGCCGCTACCGCAATACGTGTAAATCCATCCTTCACGTCCATAACGATCGGCGTTCCTTTTACCGGAAACCGCGACCTAACACTGAACGGCGACAGAATTGATCGCACTGTTTGCCTCATAAACCAACGTGTGCATTCCCAGACCCATAGGCCAAAAGGTTAGCGCTATCGAGAGATTGGGGCTCATCATGCGAAAAATCGAAATCGACGTATCGGGTTCAATAATTTTGTTTGCCCAATCGGGCTCAATAATTGATTCACCGAGACGGTGGGACTATTGGCGGGAATTCTGCCTACGTGGATTCCGCATAGCGGGCAAAAATCTAGGGTAAAAGTGGCGAGTATGACCCGGTTCACGCATCATTGATTTACGTGCTTATCGGGGTGGTCCATATTCCCCACATTTGATCCCTACGCCTACTGGGATATTTGGCGTTCGTCGGCTTCGCCCGTGGTTTTCCATGTCCTGGATCCACCACCAGCGTTTCGCCAACCGCGAGCCAAGTGATGCACGATAGCGGCGTAATGAGGGCCTGAAGCACATCCGTCCGAACGATCCCTTTCAATGCTCCCTGTGGCCGAGACAAACGTGCGCTTTTGGTTATCCGGGTAATGCCGGTTAGTATCGAGGGTTGTGGACATGATATTTTTTTCTTAATAACCAAGATTCGGTATTCGTAATGGGCGCAACTCTAAATTGAAGTAAATTATTTAAAGTGTTTCTCAATTTGTAATAAACTGTACATAAATTTTCCACACAATTGTATATGAAATTTAACATTCCAGTTTATGCATGAAAACTTCTAGTACCAGTACATTCAATTTCAATCAATTTTTTTGTGTAAACACCGTATTTTTTCTTAACCACCGAGATTAGAGGTACATCGATTAGGAATGGTTTTAGTATTTGGTGCACGTGAATTTAGCTTGCAGCAAATGACACTCCACTTGCTGCAAAGCGATCACCAGAATTGTTTGAATTGCGTATCGGCGATGATAAACTATTCAAAAAATTTCCGATAATATTTTATGCAGTAGATTCCAAGAAAGAAATTTCCATATCGCTTGCATCGCGCCTCGTCTGTCCGATTACCTCCGAAGTCGCTCTTCCATGGAACAGCGCGTACGCAATTTCCTTTTACCTTTCGTGCACTATGCCGTTCTGTTCTCTATGCGGGACGTTTGATGCATTGTGGGCGTTTGATAGCCCTAGGATTGTTTGGCAGTCGGAATTTCCTGTTCCTAATTACGTGACGGCGTTATAGAATGGGCCGTCGACCGAGAGGTCTACGTGCCGAAGTTTACTCGGCGAATCGCCATTGTCGAATCGTTAACAACGAATACCGACGCGAGATTGACGTGATAGTCCGTGACGTGAGGCGAAAATGCAAGCGAGCACTCGAGACGTTTTTAATAATGCTGAATGGGTAAAAAGAGAAAGGTTCGTACGGATAACGACATGTGGAAACAAAGCTTTCATTATAGCCGGGGCTCTGTTATGCGCTGCGGGATCAATCTTGTGACGCGGAAGATAATTAACGCGGCGTGCTCGGCACTCCGGCAACTCTACGAGCGAAGCAAATGAAGGCGCGACAAGCGCAAGTTCCCTCTACAATACAATGGGAACCGGGAAAATCAGAGAAAAATCAGAACTCGCCACCATAGTGTGCGAACCATGCATCGGTCTGATGACGTGGGGTCGATCCCTTCGTGGTTATCGTCTCCGGGAAATCATGGTGCAACTCAAACAGAACACTTTCCTTATACAGAAACGCCTTGCCAAAGAGGAAGTCAGGTTCAAAAATGAATACCCGCAATCGCATCAGAAGTTCCCTCACATAGTTTACTCGTTACGAAATCTTCGGAGGATTGCATCGAATGCCGCGCGTTGATTGTCGACAAAATGTTCCGCCCGAGCGGCCGTACCTCAGATTTAGATCGAATTGCCCGGAGCGTTGTCGGAATGTGCGATTAAAAAAAAATGCAACAAGACATATTCGAGTCACCAATTACCGCCGCATTGTTGTCGGTCGAGCGTGTTCCCTGGCGACGGAGCCTCCACGAATGCGAGATTCGGCAAGGGAGAGAGAATTTCGGCAACGCGAAAGGGCCGCGGGCAATCGGCGTTGCTGCGGCCAATCGCGAGAATTTCGTGTTCGCTATTTCTCCTCTACATCTCGCTCAATCACGGGCCTCTAACGAGCTTTCTGGTCGCGTACGTATAGGCACGTACGTGTGGAGTTACGAACGACGAAGAGAGGAATGAGGGAGAGGACGGAAGGCAGTGGAAACGGGGATGCCCGCCGATGGCACTGTGCGAATAGTGTCCGAAGGATCGATGTAAGTGAATTGAAGACGGTCGATTAGCCTCGAGTGCATTCGAACACGCAGTGCAATTCACGCTTCGTTATCCCCATACTCATCGTCCGTCGCTCGAATAGCCCGCCAACTACACTCACCTATAATGGTTCTCCCGCAATTCCAAGTTCCCTTCAGAGAGGAGCTATTGGAGTTTGGGCGATATCTTTCTGACGGGCATCTTGATCGATACCTTGCGAGGAGTCTTTGACCCCAACGTTTTTTTGAGGACACTTTGATTTACAAGAATTTCCTTCACTGATAGAAAAATGGGGTTGAACCAACTAGCGATTCGGGCAGCTACGCTCAAAAAATATTTAGTTGGTCTTACAAAATGTATCAATGCCTCGTAACATTTTGGTGAATTCATAAAAAAAAATTTGTTGAACTAACCAACAAAATATTTATTTGATCGTCCCTGTCCGAATCTTTAGTTGAAGCAACCGTATGTTTTGATCAGTGTTCGTTCGACAAGGTATATCGATGTGTAAGTCCGAAATCATCAGCTTCTTATAGTTGCGGCGGAGTTGCGGACGACGGAAAAGCTCGTGCAGCTTCCTTTGTAAGGTAGAAGCTCGTCTATGCAGAAAGCGAGATTAAATGAAGAACGAGAGGAAACGTAGCTGCTACAACCAGCTGGTCTGACGTTGTTGGTCGGGTATTGGCGAAAAGGGACCCTCGATCGCTGGGCTGTGAGACCCTAAGAGGCAAGGACCTCCGCAGCTCAGCTTAGCCCCTTGAGCTTCGGGCTTGCCTGGAACTGTCGCTCTCCCCGAAGAGAAAACAGCTTTCCCTAAAGTGCCAGCCGACCTCTCCAGGCTTCTTTGAACATGCACACATCCAGCATGGAACACGCTCTGGCTACAGTCGTTCCGGCTCATAGACAAGTGCCTCGCGGCTTTGGAGCGATTACGTACCCTGACGGAAGGATAACGACCATCCGTAAATAAGGATCGGTAGGAAGTGCATTGTGTTTGCGTCGAACAGGGCAGAAAATCGATTGCCCATAGCCTGCAGCTGAATCTCGTTTCCAGACACTGAAACGAAGCGTTTAATCAGCGCGCGGTACATTACTTGTTTCTAACAGTGTCTGCTAGGTGCTCGCACATCGAAGGACGCAAAGAAGAAAACTAGGTATTGGCACTCCAGATTCCTCAATCAAAGACGGTTTTACCGCTCGGAGAGTTCCATCAGTCTTCGATCACACTCGACGGTGGTACAAAGCGTCGGACACTCTCCCAGTCTTGCGTAAATCTGTCTGAGACCCGAGAAAGCGAGTCTAAGAGTCCCCTTAGAGTTTCTATTACCGTCTGAGGAGGATCGCAAACGAAATCGCACGATGCAAACAAGACGCATCTCTCGCTGACGTTATTCGAGGATCGTGGGAGAACTAAAGCGCGAAAGCAGTCTCATATTCCAGCTCACGGTATCTCACAGCCATTTCCCGCTCTGAACCTGGAAAGCGAATACCTCTCTCGCCAAGTCTGGCCCAAGAGCTCGAAAACGGCGAACGGCTGAGCAAACTTAGCCTGTAATTCATAAAGTAAAGGCGTCGTCGTACTCGTCGTCTAGGGTGAGAGAGGGGCGCGAGAGCTCCAAACTCCGTGAGTACGAAAGCTGCATGGGATGACGCGTTGTAGAGAAGGTGCGGAACGAAGGTCGTACCCGCACACCCTCCGGATGACTTAGAGGGAGGACCAGAGAGAGTCAGAATGGACGTTGGGGCGAAAAGCTCCGCGGGAGGGTGTGGTACGGTGGATTCTGAAGGTGAGAAAGCAAGCGAGCTCGTACCTAGCAGAGAGTCGAGTGGAGACGAGTGGAGCGGCGAGTGGAGGTCGCACTTGCCGGATCCTTAGCAGCTCGGCAGTAAGAGAGAAGGCGCGCGGAGCCAAGATTGGAAGGGCCGCAGAGCTGTGCCCATCTCCCGGATCTCGACTTAACGATTTCCGGAAGCTCGAATAAATACCGCTCGGGCCGGATACTCACTTTTTTTCGCGCTGACAGTCTCCTCTGGAGTTTCTTAACGAACGACGACATTTGCACCGACCAGCCACACATATAAGCTGAAAATGGTAAATATGGTTCAACCCGATTAGCACATAAATCGATGATATACATGTGAAGATTAATTGCAGTTGGAACATCAGCGATAGAGTCTCTCAAGAGCCGTTTCATACCGTCACTCATCGCCGTAGCGAAGTGCCGACCTTTTGACGTCACCTTCGGTTTGAAAACCTCGGTTTTTTACCGCAATAGACGTCACACGGAAAAACGTCGAAAAATGCGATTTCCAATCCGCAAGTGACGTATTTGCGGTAAATCTACGGCGATATAAATTGCCGGTTAGTAAATTCTATAGGCAATAGCGAGAGTGCGAAACACCCGAGCCACAACGACCTGCTGGTAGTACATAAGATTCATAGACATCGTTATTCGCCAGCGCAGTCACTTTTTGGCAGAAATGACTTTTGGTTGAAATTGGCTCGGCGCAAATGGTACTACGCCTATGAATTGACTAAACCCGTGGCGACCATTGACGAATATATGAGCCAATAAAGCGTACCGTTAGGTACACCTCCGCAGGAATTCCTATCAACGTTCCGGCGATATGTGGCTGCAATCAAACGGACATTCGCTACGTATCATGGAATCTGTCGGAATGATAGGCACGTGTTTCCGATACGAGATATCGCTCGACATAACTGACGCGAATAAACCATCGTCCGTTAAAATGAACCGTCTCTAGGATTTTGACAAACGCGACAAAATTATTCGTAACTGTTTATCAAGAAGGCTTTAAAAAAACTGTATACGTCATAAGACTCTCAACGTTTGCGTAAATAAAATTTAATTACAGCATTATCGTCTTTTCTTTCTAAACTCTCTTCAACTCTCAGCTCCGGCGGTCGCGCGAAATCTAACTTTCGGTGAGCCTCCCAGAGCTGCGAGGGAAGGTTCGTCGAGACAGCGCGAAAGGGGGTAAAAAAAGGGACAAAGAGAATGGCAACGGGACACAATGGGCGAGCGTTCTCGGGTAGGATGTCGGACGAAACGCGCGGCTGCTAAGCCGCATTATTTTGCCTCGCGGAAATGAAAATATCCGAGCAAAACGAAAAGTAATGTGCGGCGACGGTGGCACTGGGGCGTCGTCGTCGTCGTCGTCGCCGACGTCGCCGTCGTCTACCGAGCCCCAGCACCCTTTTCTCTCTGCGCTGCTTTCCCGCTGCTCCCTCGTACGTGCCCGTATACATATAACGCACCGTACCCCATGTGTACGTGTCGCATGCATTTTGTCGTGGGATGTTTATTTTTTTTATTTATTTTTTGTTTCGTATTCTTCTTCTTTTTTTTTCATTTTTATTTTTACCCTATCCTTTTTCGCGACTCTGCCCCTGCTGCGGCCGCTGCGAAAAACCCTCTCACGAACCTTTTTCTTTATCGGATACGGTTGGGCGCCCCGATGTGCGGCGCGCACACAGCATCGGGGCCTTCGAATGCACCGGTACCACATCACTGCAGTACCGCAGTGCCGGATGCATTGCTCCAATGTACGAGTTTCTGTCGCTGTGACGACGCTGGAACACTCCGTTCCCCCTTCACCCACGACATTCCAGACTTCCCCTGCGCTTTCCCACTTCTCCAACCGGCAGTCTCGGCAACGCTCGTACGACCATAGCCGATGTAAGGTGGAATTCAAGGTGGAAACGAATAGTCGGAAATCAGAGGTGAGTTTCGTGTCTGGCCGTACGTATGCGCCAGGAATGTCGCTACGTTCAAAATTACAACAACCAGACATCATGTCTGGACACACACATGCAGCCGGAATCTCGCTGCGTACAAAATTAAAGCAACCAGACGTCATGGGGCATTTGCTGATAAAATAACGCAGAGATTTATCTTTGATCTATCTGCGTCATGGACGCAGCTGGCTGCAGGAATGAACCGCTTTGTTGCTAGTATTGTTTCCTAAAAAAAGTAAAAAAAAATGTAGGGTCGAGCGGGGCAAACTGCAATCATTTTTGGATCGGACAAGGTGGCAAAACTGGGCAGAAAAGCCTGATGTATCCGATAGGGCGAATTCGGGCATCCAAAAATTATCGGAAAATGACATTTTGCCCAAAAACCCCGCTTTGCCCCGTTGCCCCATTTTGCCCCGCTCTACCCTACATGTTCTTGGCGTCAAGACGCTAGCGCGTTTCTTGATGTACGAACCGATGTTTCGAAACGGCAATCTCGGTATCTAATCGAACATTCTATTGGCAGTGCTCTACGAACCAATGATTAGCAAATCAATCCTCGAGTTCAATGTGGCGCGATCCTGATCGGCATACGCTGGTGTACAGAATAACAATGACCCGGATAACTGCGATAAGTGATGAATCAAGGGTTGGCAAGGGACGTCGGTAGTTTGCCCGGTGAGCTTCGCAGCTCCTCCCGAATTTCGATCCTTTGTCCTCGATGTCAAATTAACGCAATCAGAGCGATATGACGTTCCCTCAATTAGGCCGGCGAGCACATCCAGCCACCACAATAGACTTCGGCGACAAAGCAACGTTTATCCGGAACGGCTTCGCGACGTTAAACAATGGAGCCCTTTCTCTCTGGTTCGAATCATCTGCCCGCGATAGTCAACCGTTCGTGTATGCATGCAAAGCCCGGAGCATCCGGTGATGCGAGGGAGAACGCGAGGGACTATGCGAATTCTATGCGAACATTCTCACGGATGGCTCTTTTATTGATTCGGAAGACAATTTGCATTGTACACGCATTGTTGGTGCTTCCACTCCCGTTTACGTTTCAACTACTCGAGACCTGTCGACGGAGAATCTCCATAGTGCTCCGGGGTCTTTGACTCTCGGATTAATGGCTTTTCGTCAAGGGCCTAGAGCTTCGTCAAAATTAAAAGCTTCTGATCACTGCACTGAGAAAAGAAATGGCTGGCTTAACCAAAAATCTCGGAGACATCCGGTCAGACCTCTTATTTGCTTGGTATAAGTAAAGAATTGTGTCATTAAACAATTATTTATTAATTAATTTTTAATAATAAAATTAAATAATACATTTATTTATTTGTGTTATTAAAAGAAATGGCTGGCTTAAGCAAAAGTCTCGAAGACATCCGTTCAGACCTCTTATTTGCTTGGTACAAGTAAAGAATTGTGTTATTAAACGATTATTTGCTTCAATCGATTCAAAGTTTGTCGATTCAAAAAAACATTCTTGCCGCATCAACCTAATAACGTCTTTGAACGTACGTCATCGCGCCTTGGTTGATCCAACCATTTATTTCTATCAGTGCAAGACTACGGATTGTCTAGCGGAAATGAAATAGTTACTGGCTTGTGAAACAAGTTTTGTACTTCTGTGTAAACGAATATGACCCACCTTGATTAACACGCAAACCAATTGTGTATGAACCTGCCCATATTCTCCACCTTTATCCACCCCATATTCAAGTCTAGATGATCGTGCGGAAGAAACGAAACTATAACGTCGAACGTGCTGCTTATGATTTCAGGTAGCGTGGCTACGGGTGAACACTCAAACAATATTGACGATAGCCAGTCACGTAATAACGAAGAACCATAGAATATCAGTCACGCACACCGACCATAGAACGTGGTATCTTCACATAAGGGACATCAAAGAATCCGATCAGGGCGACTACATGTGCCAGATAAACACCGATCCCATGAAGAGCCAGGTCGGCTATCTTCAGGTCGTAGGTGAGTTCGGTCCTCTTATCATAGCCCGCATCTCCGGCAAAGCATTCCGCGGCGTCGATAGCGCAAGCTCTATCTGGATCAATACAGGTAACGCTTTCCTAAACGCGAACTTTCAAGCGAAGAGGTTGAGCAAGTTTTGCCATTCGATCGTTCGGATATATCTGCGACCGGAAGTTTCTCGTCAGTCGAACAGTCAATTATATATATGCGCAATCCGAGCGAACTCACATTTATTAATTTTTTTTATTAAAGAGTAATGAGGCTGCGCAGACATCGAGCTGCATTTTTCTCACGTATGGTATTGTTATAAAAAGCATTCAATTAATTGTAACTACGGAACAGAATATTTCGCCGGATGAATTCGCTTTCAGACGAATGAATCTTCGTAATGCTTATGTGTAATCCGATTGGCAGTGCCTCCCGACATTCTGGATTATCGGACGAGTACCGATATGTACGTGAAGGAAGGTAGCAATGTAACTTTTCGGTGCGCTGCAACTGGATCTCCGCCACCGAACATCACCTGGAGGCGAGAGTCCGGAGGATTGATATCGCTCGTGACGGGGCAGGAAGGTAAAAGATAAAAATATATTTTTAATACAGCTCACCTATATGTGCCTCTGTTCGCGGTGTACATACCTCGCTCATAAAGGAGTCTTTCGTAGGACGAGGGATTAAGCTGTATCGATTTTACCGTGGGGGATAAAAATGAATTATATCGCCAGCTATAAATTCGAACATGCCAAGCTCGTTTCCGCTCGGAAGAACATCCGACACTCTTTCATCCGTTTCCTTGTCGGTTCTCTGGTCGGGGCAAAGAATCAACTACGTTTGAGAAGTTTCGTTATCCGATGGAACTCACAGAATGCTCGAGCAAATTATAAATGAAATATTTCTCATTGGAGCGCGTTCTCTCCGTATAAACCGTTCGTCGGAATTCATCGCCGCCTATGACCCCGCTTCAAACTCTGCAATTTTTATACCGTCTGCCCCGTTCCGCATAGGTAGACTTAATGGACCAGTATTTTTTTTTCTTAATGTGAAAAGCTTTTTTCCAAATTCTTGGCAGCGTATAGAAGGAAAATAGATGCCCGGCTTGATAAACGATACACTCAAAACCGTAGAGATACGTCGGTCAGGAAACTTCACTGTAAACGATGTAGTTTAAAAATTAATTAACGGTATTGGAAACTTCTTTACATAAACAGTTGCTGAAATTTCAAACACATATGCATTGCAATTTTACACAAAAATTTGTATTTTTCATGAAAATTTTTGTAAATTTCAGGCGAAAGTTTATAATTTTTATATCTGGTATTTTTATTTAGCAAAAAAAGAATATTAATCTTCAATGTAATGTGAGCAAATTTCAAGTTCCAGTACATTAACTGTACAATTTATTTTTACAGTGTTAACTTCCCAACTTGGCCTTTGAGTGTATCGGAGAAATAAAATAGATTCGAGAAATGTATTAGGCATTTGATGAATTAAGCGATTTTATAGAATTAGTGTATAAACCCTTTAACCACCAGCGTAGAGAAGTATATCAGAAATATAACAACCTGCCTGCGAATACATATTTCATATAAGGTTGAAAGTAGCGAACATGGCTCGGTCCACCGGACTTTTCTTCTACGTGGATATGTTGCGGTGCGTAAAAAAGCTTGCCATATTTTTTTCTCCCCATGAAAAGCTCGTTTTTAATTACCGGCAGCATAAGAAAGGGAAACAGTTGGCGAACTCGGTAACGATATACCCGAAACCGGTTGGCGGTCCTTAGGTAAATCGATGCGTTCGACGCGCCTCGAGCGATTCCGTGTTCTTCGAGCCCAACTTTAGGCGAACCACCTCGAGCTTGAACCCTAGACACTATTATGCGCAGACTGTATCTAATATCGTGGTTCATCACATCCTGGCGCCGGAACGTTCTCTCACCGACGCTGAACTACGAGACTTGTTGCTGCTTGTAAACCTGCTCTGCCTACCCCTCGTTCTCTGGTGCCACTTTTCCCTTCAACCCCTTCCCTCCTTATCCCGAAGCTGCCGAGCAATTATGTCCCTTGACATTGCAGCGCAACAGAAGAACGCGTCTTTGACGATGATCCCCTGACTCTCCGTGAGAGCTCCTCGTCTCTCCCTTCGTTTCCTCGCACCCTCGAGTTCCCCGTCCTTCGCCCTTTTCATTCCGTCTTTTTTTCCCAATTCTTTTCACGCCTCTCGCGAATGCACTTTTCGTCCCTCAACGATCTCGTCGCACCCTCGGGCCTGCCGAACGGAGGAAGAGTTCGACGGTGTTGGGTGTTGCGATGGATATTTACGCGCTATTCTATCCGTACCGTCCGTGGAGTGGCGAGCTCGACCGTCGTGCATACGAGTCAAAGACGAGAGGAGGAGACGGGGTGGAGGATCTCGGGGAAGTGAAGTGGGTCAAGTGTACAGGGTTGGTCATGCTATCCATGTTCAAACACGATTGGAATCTCCCTCTCTCGTCCTTTCCTTCCTCCACCATCGAGGTTGCTCGTATGTGTGCATGCGAATGGAGAAGCCAGAAGTCAGATACCCAACCACTGCCTGGCGCTCGAAGCCAAAGATACGTCCGTCAAGTAACTCACCTTCTCAACCTGATATCGCTCGTGATAATTGGCCGTTGAGTGTATATTTTGCTTGCGGAAGATCGAATACGTTCGAGGAATATATTGAATTAAACGATTTTATACTATTAATAGTATTCAGTCTTATAGTATTTAGAATAGTGCTAAATATTATTACTGCACTACGTTGTGTTACAAACATTACAAATGTCCACAATCCGCATATTAATTTTACAACAAAATCTTGTAAATTTCACAAAAATGTCTGTTAACGTGACAAATATTTTTTGTAAAATTAAGAACAAAATGATTGTGAACGTTTGAGGACAAAAAAGTTTGATAAATGTACACCATTTTTTTAGTATTTAATAATAGTATACTAATTAGTATTTAGTAATAGTATAGTAATTAGTATTTTCGCCTTCCGGCGAAAATATATTTGATATTGGAAAAAAGTGGCGAACATGGCCCGGTCCGTCCGGACTTTTTGTCCATGCGCGTATATTGCGATGCGTAGAGCACTGCACGAACTTCGTTCCGTAGTGTAGGAATGTCAATAACGGCTTGTACCGAAAATTAATTAGCACTGCCGATCGATGCTCCGGGATAATCGCTGTAACATGCGTGCGTGCTCCGTTATATCGCACAACAACGGCACAACACTGTTCGATCGTCGCAAGAACAGAGTGCCGAACCTTTCCCCACTGGTATACAAGAAATTTCGCAAAGGATTAATATAGTCTTGTTCCCCGGTACGCGACAAGCCGTACATCGCCGCTTGGCTCGTTCGACCCGCCACCCTCCACATTATTAACGCGTTCAAAAGCTCAACTCCCAAACTAAAGTGCCGCGCCAGGCGGAATGCACGCCGTGTAGCCCTCCGGTCGTCACGTTAAAAAAAAAAAAAAAAAATCCTCTCCTTCCCTCAGGCTGTCGATGTGATTATGGAGATACCGGATAACGAGATTCAACACAGAACCATAGCCAATGATCCAGTGATAAAAGATAAAATGCGCTACCCACATTTAAAAAAGAATTGAAAATTGATATTTTCATATCGCTTCTTCATAGAATCCCTTTATTCGCAAAGCTTGTTCTATGATAAAGCATTTTCTGTTTTTTCGCCTCCTCTGTAGGAAGCTTTGAGAATAAAAGAATATTGTGATTCCTCATATGTATGAGGAATCGCGATATGAAAAATTCAATCTTCAACTTTTTCCAACGTCAACGTCGAAAAATAAAATTTAAAAACCGGAGGAGACGTATTTTCGGTCGAAAAATGTGTATTTTTTTTTTGCACACGACGATAGAGCACAGGGTGGTCAACCTGAGAGCAAATTTATCGGGCTGGCTACTCTTCGCAGGCAAAGCATTCAGAATCGTCTCTCGTGGCGCTGCAACAGCGATCCGTCAATACGATAATGGGAGATTGAGTTTGCACTAGGAGATGCGTTTCGATCGAAACCGGATCGTCTCATAATGCTCGTTTCCGTTGTTCGAAGCTTTCATACATTCCGGGACAAGAGAGCCTACGGTTGAGCGCGTGCTTAACCGTCGGCTCTTGCCTGCGTGTATAGACCGTTTGCTTGATATGGGCCCGTCGGGCTTGTTGCGAGCGCAGCGGGGTATCGTGATACGCACGTCCGACTCAATTATCACAGGGGGTGATAAGCCGGCAGGGGATCAGATACGCTTAGACGTGATGTGATTCATCGCAATAATTACGTGTACACGCAACGTGTTCCCTCGAACGCTTCTCCGTTGTGTTGCGTTCTGCTGTTTGCCGCTGATGGTGGAACGACGATGGTTGTACAAAGAGCTCTTTCCGGTTCCCGTCGCGGAGTTCTCCCACGCCACCGCCTACGCGTACATATTTCACCCCTGTTCGCCCGGGCGATGTATCCGTGATGTATATATATTTTTTTCCTCTCCTATCCACCCCTGCGAGATTGGTGATGAGTATTAATTGCCTGTCGCCCGGCGGATCTCTACCGTCCCATCCCATGAATTATTGCGAGTGTAATCGGGAAGCAATCCCGGAGAGATTCCCACCCATCGCTCGGGTTCGATGTTAAGAAGGTCGGACCGACAGACACTTGTCAAATATGTGCCAATTTTTTTTATTCCTGCGAGCAAAGATTTATGTCCCAATCGGCTATAGTGAATGGTTATTCTTACCACCCTGAGTAGACATTTTCGACCGTTACATCGGGCCCTGATATGGTCCTAAGGCCTTATCAGGCCCTTGTCAGGCCTCCTCAGAACCCGCGAAAATTTCTATTGGGGGCGGAATATGTGCTCAAGTCGGAAAAAAATGGACAGCAATGGATCTGCTAAACTTTTTAATTGACCATTTTGTACCATTTTTTTTAGAAAACATTGAATCTAACACCAGTCAAGCTAACGGTCTGGACCGTGAAATTTTCCTTGGATTAACCGTTCAGAATTTGAAGACAGTAGCATCTAACCAAATTCTTTACTTCGAGTAATGTACTAGTCAATGGTTTACCCTCTGTTTACTACTTCAAATAACTATCTTCTTAACACAAAAAGTGTGAATTATTGATTTTATTGGATCTTTCTTTATTTAAAAAGCAACAAAGATTTATTATGTTATTTAAATGTAAAAGGGATTCGTTTTCCTTCTAGCAATGAATAAATAAATAAATAAACATACTTTAGCACTCGTTCGACCGGTGTAAAGTTTAATTGTCTTCTCTTCCAGTTCGAGAGTGCGAGAAACGAATTGCATAGATTAATTCACCGTCCTTGTGGTCGTCTAATGGCGCAAGAGTGCAAGATACGCGGAAACGCCCTATTTAGGATTAGAAATTTCTTGCAGGCGGTTTGCGTCTTCGCTGCGTCTATTCATAAGCGATTTTGCGCTATGATTGCATTATGTGCATGGCCTGCCCGCAACCAGGGCATCCGGTGGTTAACACCGGAGCTCGACAAGACCCGGGGGAAGCAAGAAAACCTCGTCGCGTGTACAATCTACTCCCCGATATTACTGCGCTATGTGCACTGGCTGTATCCACAGTCAAAAACCACCAGCCAACAAAGTTTTTGCCTCGTTGCACGAGAGCTCTATTTGATTTTTGCTGTTTGCACGTTTTACAGCCGTCTCGCCGAAGTGAACGAGGAAACGGGTCTGGCGTTTGGATTTTTATTCGAAAAAGCAATCGCAAATATAATCGGCTCTCGTAGATCGTTATATACTATAATTACTTCTGGCAAATTTTTCACCTTAATACATTAACGTTTGTACGCTTAAATATTAACCCTTTGACAGTCGGTGGGTAAATGGCGATCCACTGAGTTACAACTTTAAGCGATGCATAAAAAAATCACATTTCTTTATCGATGAACTTTGCTCGCCTGGACATTCTTTTAGATATTATATGTTTCAATTATGAGAATAGAAATGGCAAATATAATCGGCTCTCATAGATCGTTATACTGTAATTACTTCTGGCAAATTTTTTACTGTACTACATTAACGTTTGTACGATTAAATATTAACCCTTTGACAGTCGGTGCATAAATAGCGATCCACTGAATTACTATTTTAAGCGATGCATTAAAAAAACACACATTTCTTTATCGGTGAACTTTGCTCGCCTGGACATCCTTTCAGATATTATATGTTTCAATTATAAGAATAGAAATGAGTTTGACTCCAGCGGCTGTCAAAGGGTCGAAGGAGAGTATTTTAAGCTATGGCACGTATAAAAAAAATTGGTGACAATAATCGTATGTGTTGCAGTGACCAGTGTGGAGGGATCAGTTTTTAACATAACAAGGGTCAACCGGCTGCACATGGGAGCGTATCTCTGCATAGCATCGAATGGTATACCGCCGACGGTCAGCAAGCGAATAGCGCTCGTCGTCCACTGTGCGTATATTAATGTCCGCCTCGACATTAAAGCCCTTGGAGAGATTCTCGAGCGAGCGAGAGGCGGAGATCCGCTCGGAGCGATTGTCGGAGAGGTGCAGAGAAGCGAACACATTTGTCGGCTATATATCTATCGGGAGAACAACGCGTGTGCAGTCTGATGTGTCTCACTGGACGTTGCAAACAATGCGAAACCTTGGGGCAAATTCGCCGGGGAAAATGATCGTCGTTCGGACGTGTAGTACGCGTGTAGGAGGAGAGCGGGGCAAAACGGACACGCGTTCTCCGCCATAAATGCGACTTCTTTCCCCTCGGGAAATTGTGTAACTGGTTCGTTTCGCCCCGGTGTCCTCTATACACATCGCAGAGCGATGCCAAGAGACGCGTAACGGATACGAGCTTCGAGGATTCGAACCGGAAGCAACCTTTCATTTATGGATCAATTTCTTATCATATTTCGCCACCCGCGAGTCGCGTTGCTTTTTGTTCGATCGTTCCAACGTATAACGCGCTCCGGAGCGCCCCGAACCCTCCCGCCGTCCGTCTATCCGTCCTTTCACCCGGACTCACCCCCGCGTTGATTTAGCTCGCTGGAAACGCTCACGCTAGATCGTAAAAAGTCAACGGGATGACAGGGGTGCAATCCGATGGTGAAATTATTGTTCGAACGTCGGTGCCGCTCTCGCGACGCGAAAACCGGATTTTTCGATTCGAAACGATAGCCACCTGTCCTATATACATTCTTCGGGCGAACGATAATGTCACTTTTTTGTCGCGGAACCGCGGGCTCACGGAAAACGATAGATTTTTCTTCTAGCCCCGCCGCTGCTGCTCCTGCTGTGTACTGGACGTTCGGGATTAACGCCGTCACATTCCCTCCTCCTCCGCGATCTCCGGCAAAACAGCTCGCTCATCTGTCCTATTTATGTCACACTCGCTCCAGCCGCTCGCTCTCTCTCACACTCGATCCCTCTTTCGATATATATAAATTCGGTAATAATTCCTCCATTATCTGCCCCTTGACAGTTCAGCCGATGATAATGATTCAAAATCAACTCGTGGGTGCTCAAATAGGACAGGAAATGACACTGGAGTGTCACTCGGAAGCGTATCCCCAATCCATCAACTACTGGACCAGGGAGAACCGAGAAATCGTACCCAACGGTAATTTTTAATAATAGTATTAAATTATTATTAATAATAATAATAATAATAATAATAATAATAATAATAATAATAATAATAATAATAATAATAATAATAATAATAATAATAATAATAATAATAATAATAATAATAATAATAATAATAATAATAATAATAATAATAATAATAATAATAATAACGTTAGTGAACCAAATTAATGACCAATGAGAGTACAGAACGTCCGAGCGAACTAAATTTAACTGTGCACGGATAGATGGATATTGTAATTTTTGCCAAATGCTTATCTCCCTGTGTTATGCGCGGAAGGTAATAATCATTAATAACAATCACGACAATTACGATGATGCTCCGCAAATTCCACACAGATTCTATAGATTCGGGTTCGCAAACGAGCGGGTATTCGACGCATCACACATGTGCGGGACTTCGACCACGAAAGCCGGGGGATGGGGGGGGGGTCGAATCTGGTGGTCGATCGCTTAACCAGTACGCGGATAATGCGAGCAATGTATATCGGTACGGACAATTAGACAGGGGTGGTAGGGTAGTGTCCGGGGGATCCTCGGATCGGTCGCGGGTCCCAAGCCGGTTGAGTAAATCTTCGTTCCGTTAATGAGCTCCTCCACCGAACCGGGTCGAAGTGGTGTCTGGCACGTATGACGCCGTATCCACGGCACAGAACGTAAGAAGCCTCCCGCGATCCGCCGGTCTCGCCGCTGATCGTTTGGTTCATTAGCCTAATCGCCGAGGGAGTATCCCTTCACGCCCGGCCAATGCTGGCCGGATCCGAACGCCAGAGACAATTTTGTCAACGGACCCGGAGCTTGCGAGACCCGCGGATGAGCCGGATTATCGACGAGCTTTCTTTCGCAAGAACACGTTCGCTCTCCCGCCGATCGGCGGTCTCGAAACTGAGAAGTCATTTTTTTTTATACTCCACCATTCGATGAACATTCGTTCGACGCCGCTGCCACGGACGCTGTCAAGTCATTTCGCGGATCGCGGAACTCGCGGGCTTTTATTCGCGCACTGCCGGAGGGTGAACGCGGATAGCCAATACCGATCGCCTGCCGATCCACCTGTAGTCTCCGCAGCCCGTGCAGCACCCCTCGCTCCCGCCTCCGCGCGTTCGCTTCCATACGATCAGAAACATTCAGCGCGATACTCGATCTCCCGACCGTTTCCCCGATTTATAGATGAGGCACGGCCTTCGGGCCCGCCGCTCTCGGTATAACTATAGGCGGGATCGATCAGCCGAAAATCCGGAGCCGGTTAAACGGGAGACCCGACAATATGCCGGACTCGGTCACAGCCGAGTAGCTTCACTCACTCACCGAGCAAAGTACCAATAGAGGTAACCCGGGGAAGGCTTCAAACCCATTGCATACAACGGAGTTAGCGGCTATATAGACGTCATATCGAGTAGTACCACGGGGTTTGCACAAACGGGCGCGGGATGGTGAGAGTGAGAGCCCGCGGAGCGTAGAGCGCGTGCTGCATAATGACCGAGCGTTCGCCCAGCCTCAACGAGGCTCGGGCTATATAGAGATATCAGCAACATCAGTCAGGGGGGAACGGGCGGGGGAAGCACCGGAGAGCCAATTTTCAACGTCGGTCTATGCATTTTTTTTTGTTTTTTTTTTTCGGTTGATTATCCACTGCGCGTGTGCAGGCTCCACTTTCGTTGAGCGAGAAAGGGTTGAACGCGATAACCTGAATACCGGTGGAATGTGCGGCTGGCCCCCGCACATTGCTCACGAGGACTCGCCGTACGCTATATGTATAAGGCCCGTACGTGCCGCGCACCTAATAGCCTACCTATTAAGTACACTTTACGAATGCATGTCGTACACCACGAGCTTGGAATAATATCCGCGAGGACGGAGTTTTCTTTTTTATATGTATGCGTATATATATATTTTTTTTATGTCGTGAGGGAAAACAAACCGGACGATCAATTCTTCCTGGAAGCCCGTTGCATTTAATCTCCAATCGGAGATAGACTCGAAAGGCTTGGGCAGAACGAAACATGCCTTCGGAATAGTGTAACACGTGCGCAATGCGTCGAGAGCACGGTTGGACGGGGCAGTGGGGCAAAATGACATACCCGGGAAAAAAGGCCCATTTTTACCCATTTTTGACGGGAAATAAAGTGGTGAACTGGCATGCGGTCCGTTTTGCCCCGGAGCTTAGTTCTACCCTATTTTCCCGTTCGGAGCCAAAATAAATGGAGTTCGTTCGATGTCCCGCTCTCTCTGTTTGGAGGATTTATTAATTGCGGGGTGATTTCGTGATGAATCATCGCATCCGGTTGCCGACATTGCGCACGAATTATTCCAAAGGCAGATTGTTCTACCTAAGCCGTTCGAGTCTGTATCTCCCATTGCAGATTAAATGTAACGGGTTTCCAGGAAGGACGGAGTTTTAAAAAAATATATATATTTTTTTTCATCTCGCGAGGAAAACAAATCCACACGATCAATCCCTCCTGGAAACCCGTCGCATTTAATCTCCAATCGGAGATACAGACTCGAGCGGCTTAAGCAGAGCGTAACATGCTTTCGCAATACTGTAACTCGTGCGTAATGCGTCGAGAGCACAGTTGCACGGGTCGGTGGGGTAAAACGGACCACTTTTATTATTTTTCACCTGGACATAAAGAGGCGAGGTCGACAGCGGTCCGTTTTGCCCCGGAGCTTAGTACTGCGCCACTTCGCCGTTCGGAGCCAAAAAAAAAAAAATGTAGTTCGTTCGATGTCCCGCTCTCTGTCCGAAGGGGTTATTAACACTGCGGGGTGATCTCGTGATGAAAAGAAAGGGAGTCGTGCGGCGCCTTCGCATCCGGTCTCCGTCACGCGAAGACCGCCAGCCCGACGGCACCAAATGACAGGGTGCGAAACGTTTATTACCCTCGGAGGAGGGGGTGACAAAAACTCCAGAAGCTGTCGCGCGCACTCTCTCGCGTATACCATACACCGGCTTCATCCGCGATACGGCTAACGACGATAGCGTTCCCGAAGTCTGCGCACGAAAAGTAATTATTATTATTATTTTTATTTCTCGGAAAGCAAACTTTTTCCGCTGGGAATATAATTAACCGTTCGCTTATTAGGTAATTTGCAAGCTGCGCCCGTCGCGAGAGTGCGATGTCGAGCAATGTGTAGCTTAACGCCGGTGTCATTCCGGAAAGAGGCATAAATTTTGTAGAGGGTGGTTAACCGGGAATGAGGTGTATACAGAGATTTTGCCGTGGCGAGGGCTGCTCCCTGCTCTCTGCTCTCCGCGATGGGTTGGGCGCCGGTGTTGCATGGATCGCGAAACTCCGACTCACCCTTCGTAACTGCTACCCGTCGGTTGTTGGGGCGCTTATGTGCGGTGGGGTCGTCACTCAGTGCGATCGAATACCGCGTCGACCGCCGAGAATCCACAGGTCGCAGCCCTGCGGCTCAAGGTGCGCGAGATACGCCCTTGTGGTCCTCAGCGTTCGACGTAGCTGGCTGCGTACTGCGCCCTTGGATGTTGTACGGGAGAACGAGGCAAAATGGAGCGCCGGGGAAAAATGGACTACTTTCAATGCTTCGGGAGTCTCATCCCGGACGGAGGGCGCGGGTCCGTTTTGCCCCAGGCTTCCATCTCGCCGCGCTCTCCTTTGCAGTCGAAGAAGCGGGCGCAGAGTAACTACGTGGAAATGAGAAAAATCGAGCTGAGTGGTCTTGCATGCGGCGAAATGAGATTCTCCCGCACTACTCCCGATACAATCTGGATCGTGGCTCGATCGTTTTGGGTTCGTTTCCAGCGGAGAAGGTCTGGCGTCTGAAGCGGCCCGACGAGGACGACCGGGAAGGAGAGGAGAGTGACGAAGTAATGGCTTTTCTCTCGTTCTCGCTGTTGGGCCTACCGTGCGATATACGTCTCGGACAGGCACACACGTACACACGGAGACAGAGAGGAAGAAAGCTTCCTTCGGTGTTCCACTCCGAGCTCGAACGTTCACCTGTTCGGCGAAAATAAACGCCGGCAGGAAGGAGGAAGAAAAAAGCCAGGAGAAAAGAACGATGGAGAGAGTAAACGACTTGCCTGTGGATGGACAACACCTCGTGAATACGTAGGTGGCGTGCTTCAACCTACTTACCGATGCCATTACAGTCGGCTCACTTCGTCAGCCACGCCTACACACACGTGGATGGATCGGGGCGATGGAGGAAGAAAGTTTCTGCTTCGTACACTCGAGACTCCCTCCTCGGCCCGTCTCTCGCTCTCCGCCTTGTGCAATCTTCCGTCCCGTCGGCTTGCCTTTTACACACACTCTCGCGTCTCCACTTCCCCCTTGGCAACCTCATAATGTAACGACCACTATAATTGTCATGACTCCTTTAGCGCCGCGTTAAATCAAACTCGCACCCCCTATCGTCGGCCAAACTTCCGCTTCGGCCACTCGTTATTTTCCCGTAGCCGGAGTCTTCTTCAGCGTTGGATAGTGTAGAGCTTGTTGAACTTTTTTATTCATCGCTTGCCATTAAAGCGAACGGTAGATATGCCTCGGTAATCTTACCGCGATAAACAGATATGAGAACAGTAAAATCACCACTTTGGTAAAAAAAATACCACCAGCTAAATTTCAGCTCACTCTTCGTAAATAAATTTAATACCTCCTAAATTAATTTGTAGAGTGTGGAGGAAATTGAGACTCTCCCGGTGCAGTTTTTCTCTTTACTAATGATTTAATAAAATATGGTTTTCAAATTTTCAGATCTACGGACCAATTTTTTTTTTCACCGTCGGTTTTTCTACTTTTTTGTCTCCTTTCGTCTCCGCTCTTCTTTTATGGATACTGGTTACGGAATTGTTCGCTCACGCCGCTGCATGCTGATGGAAGGATGCAACGTGAGCTCGGCGCTGTACGCGCCCAGAGTACTGTGCACGATTCGAAAAGCACAGGATATACAGATTCGTATAACAAAATGATGAATCGGTGCGGAACACGTGGAGAGGAGAGAGAGAAAAAAAAAACCGCTCCGGAGCCTGCAACGGAGGCCTCTCCCGTTCGTTGTTGAAAACCGAACAGCGACGCGTTTCCGGTTGCCAGCTAACACCACGCCGGAGAGGGCCCTCCTGTGTACGCCTCGGCACTTTTTTACTCTCATCCGCGCGCGCGAACGAACGAGATCCACCGAAACGAGTGCTCCGGCAACATCCTACCGTGCTTCGCGATACACGTCACGTTGATATCCGATTCACTCTCGCGCGCGAGGTATAGCTTTGTTCCCTTTTTTACACCCTCGCGCACCTATAAAATTTTTTTTTCCCTACACGCGTTCACTGCTTTTTCAAGATATATAGTCGCGTAATCCATGTATCTATGCAACTGTATCCAGCGTGACAGACATCTCATCTGCTCTTCACGAGAAGAAAGGTTCGGGCGAGTGAAGGACTTTTTGGAGCGTTCGGATGAAATATTGAAACATTTTTGCTGAGTTCTATATATATTTATATATATATATATATAAACACACGCACATATATATATGTATATATATATATATATATATATATCTTTAAAGTTTTGTATTTTCTTCTGCTTGAAGTAACACCGAAGTCAGCTTATCTTCCACTGTGTCCTTTATTTCTCACCGGTCTTCGTGTATTCGAGAGTATCTTTTTCCAAGGGTCGGGGAAACTTTGTTGAAACGGCGTTTTTTTTTTACACCGGTACCACCGATGGAAGGGGTGTCAATGACCGCGCATGCCAGTATCGTTCCCACAGCAAAACGGGAGGTCTTCACCTCGGCGGATATAATTTTGGTCCCGGCGACTTTGCCGTCCGGGAAAGTAGTTTTATTCCGGTGGAGAAGAATCCGCGAGCGCGACGGTGTCCTCGCGAGATCCCGTGGTCTCGCGCCCGGCGAACGTCCTCCCTCGCCCACCGAGCAATGCTTAGATCGTAGTTCAACGTCGTTAAACTTTTTCATCTGCTTTTCAAACTCTAAGCCGATGAAAGTTTTTCTTCCGTTGGAGGGTGCGATTCTCTCGACGGGCTCGCCATAGCACTCCATAAATGCATTCTCCTCTCGAGGAAGGGAAGAAGAGGCATAACCACGCCGGTTTCGCCGGAACGATAACTTTTTTTTTCCATTTTTCTATTTTCTTTCACCAAAAATATCCCCGCTTCCCTTTTCACTCTAACGGGGCGGATCATTGCTATAACTGTATTTGCACAGCGACGATATTATCCTCCTCTCTCGTCCTTGGTTCGCCGTGTACACACAGCGCCCAACGATGTCCTAAGGGAGAGCGGGGCAAAACGGACTACTTGTACCCATACCCAGAACATAAAAAATATCCCATCTCGGGCGAAGGCCGTACACTGATAAAAAATTACAGTCGAATCAGCTAAGGTTCGGGCAGGGACGTTCAAATAAATATTTGGTTTGGCAAACGAAATATTTTAATGGCTCAAAAATATTTTTGTGAAATCACCAAATACATTGATGAACTAACCAATTTTTTAGCTGTACCAACAAAATATTTAGTTGAACGTCCCTGCCCGAATCTTAGTTTAATCCAACCGTATTTTTTTATCAGTGTACCCCGAAAAATAATTTATTTGACGGGCGCTCTGCCAATAAATATTTTTTTGGATACTATAAATATCTATTTAATTAATTATTTTTCTGGGTGCCCTGGTCCATTTTGCCCCGGTGTTCCGTTTTGTCCCGCTGTCTCCGTGCATTCGTTTCTTTCCTGTGAAAAGTGTATACGCGCCCCCCTGCAACTGACCCAACGTACAACCTCGGATTGTTAACCAACGAAATCCGCATTGCTTATGCGTTTGCTCTCAATTGCGAAGAGTGCACTCGTCCGCGTACTCCGGAGTACCCCGAGTCAGCGGTTAAGAGCACCCCTCGCTCGGCTTACATGGTTACAGTGCTTGGCGAACTCGCTGCACGAGATTCTTCCTTCTCGCCGGAGGTAAACTACGTGATGCCGCGAGTTTGGTAAACAACGTTACCAACGTATCGACTCTTATTCCGAAGGCAGTCGAAGTTCGAGTGCCCGATGTTGAAAACTCCCCCGCGAGATATATATCTTGCCGACGATAGATCGAATTTATTCGGGCTCGTTGCGGGGGACCATGGAGTGAAAAAACGTGCCTGCCGGTGTTCTTAACTATTGGACGATCACCTGAATCTACACTCGATGTGGCGTCATACGGAAAAACGTTACATTTGGGTTCAAACTCTTGATTTTTTTTTTGCTGGTAGTGACGTCATATGGGAAAACCCGACTTCCGGTTTCAAACTCTCGGTTTTTTTACCTGCAGTGACGTCGTACGGGAAAACGTGACTTCCGGCTTTGAAATATTCGTTTTCGACCGGATGTGACGTCACACGCGAAAACGTCACTTCCGGTTCGGGAAGCTTGGTTTTTGGCCGGAAGTGACGTCATAGACGGAAATTCCAGTATAACGTCACTTCCGGTCGAAAAATGAGACTTCCAGTCAAAAACCAAGATTTCGAGACCGGAAGTGACATTTTCCTGTCGAAATATAAAATCCTCCTAGTTGTGTGTGGGTGCGTCTGTGCGCGACGTCACGTCCGGAAGAAATCTAACATATTCACCCACGTGCACTCGATGATTCGCTAAAAAAAATATTCACAAGATTTGCTTCGGAAAAAGGAAGAGGACTTCCACTCTTTTGCGATAATATTCTCCAGGCATAAAAAAAAAAGAAAGCAGCTGCGCAATAAAATTCACGAAGGCCGAGGTTGACGCGGGAGTTTGGAACGAGTTCGCCCGAGGGTTGGTAAGTTCCGAGAAGGTTGCACAGCACCGTGCGTTATGAGTCCGTCGTAAAAAATAATCTCCGTCGCGCTCTTTTCGTGTTATCCACTGAGGGGAAAAAGCCTTTTCAGCGATAAATATTATAGCGGCCAAGCTCGGGTTCGCGCGCGCCCCCTTCGGCTTCATGCAGTGTACACACTATACTCTACTTTACAGCCGTAAGATGTTTGTTTTTTTTTAAGGACCACAAAAAGGCACGAAGCGACCGTTGGTTAGCTGCTGTAACTCTTGCGTTTTGTCATATACACCGTCCGTGTACAGCGTAGAGACGCGCGTGTACGGCTCAGTAAAATAAGTAATAACACGTTACCATTCAGGGGGTGGGGGTGGGGGGGGGGGTAAAGTGGGCGCCTCTGGCATTTCATGCACGTACTTCCTTCAGAATCCGTTGCTGAGTTTCTGGCTATCGGGTAGAAAATTCTTTCGTAGAAGTTGGTTGCTCGCGCGAGCTTTTCGCCAACCTACCCTTCCGTGATCTCCAATATAACTAAACGCTAAATTTCCTCGTGTATCGCTGCAGTGGCACATGGCGCAACACAGGTAGAGAGGCAGCGAAGGTTTCACCCCGTCGAATGGAATCCTCTATTTTCACCACGTTGCACTCTCCGATACGAAAGCGCCGAAAGTACGCCGGTCAATTTTCCTCGAGCTGCACGAAGCGATCGGGGCCCCGCGCACAGCCGTCGGGATCGTGAGAACGGGAATAAGAATAGCCTCGATTTTCGTTCTCGCTGCGCGATGATACGACGATATTCCCTTGCTGATCAGGATATTCCTATGGGCTTTCAATATCGAATAGAAAAAAAAAATAAGAAAAAAAACCTATCGCCGACTCTCATTAGTTGCGCATTGAGATCCAATATTCCTTCCCCTTTCTCTCACACTCCCGTTGGCTACAAAATAACAATTTTTATTTTATTTTTTTCACAGACAAGCGAATAACAACCGACAACGTGTACGTCGACGCGTACAAGGTCCAGATGAGGCTGACGATACGAAGCGTCGCTGTTACGGATTACGCATCTTACAAGTGCATCGCCAACAATTCTCTCGGACACACGAACGGGATCATCAAGCTCTACCGTAAGTTCAATTACCCGTGAAATACACTCGGCGTCTTCCGAGCAATTTTTCTCCGCCGTCCCACCGCGAAAGTCCTATGTATTAATGAGCCCCGCAGCGTTGCGCGCTCGTCAGCCGTTGAATCGTCGCCGGTACGAACAGCGCACCGCGCACTCTTCCGAAACAATCTGCACGGACTGAAAAAATAAAACATCGCCTTTCGGTAGCGGAATATACGCGTCAGCCGCCATTGGCTCCGGGGCGCCGGAGATACATTGTTAACTCGGTGTTTATCACACGGTTCAAAGAGCACCGCGAAACAACAACTGTCGTTCCCGAAATTGAAACAAAACGGTACGGCAAAAAAAAAAAAAAAAAACAACGAAATAAAAGAAATACACGGACAAACGAAAAAATATAGTTGGCCCAATTCCAGAGTCGGGGTGGCGCGCGGCGTGCACTGAAAAAAAAAAAATAAAAATAAAAATATATACACATATATTCAGCCCGCATATATATGTACATACATGTATACACATATATGTATACATTTTTTTTTCGTTCACCGCGCAACGTTGAAGGTATTAATGCACTGGTGCATTCGAGCGAGACGGAACGACTCGGCTGGTGGGATAATCGTTTGGCGAAGATTAACGGTCGCCTCGTCGTACGGCATAAATCCCCGACGAATTTGTTAAAGTTATGCCAGCGAGCTCGCCTTTGGGCTAATTTAAGCATAGCAACAGCTGGTTCGTCAGTGACAGCGGCAGCCAGTGAGTGTGCACCGGCAGCATCAACGAGTCCGGCCAGGTGACTAGTTTCCCTTCTTTCTCGTCGGGTCCCTCACTCGCTCGGCTCCGGGTTGCATGCCATATTCGGCCTGGACCGGAGTACAGCCGACAAGCCGAGTAATACGTTTTAGCTCTTTTCCTACCCTCCCCCAACCGCCCCCCTCCCTCCGGTTGGTTCACTCTGTTGTTGCCCGTCCACACCCTCTCGGTTCGCTTATTTTTCTCCGCTTCCATACCCGTCGCCTCTATCCATAAACCCGCTCACTCACTCTCCGCCGCACTGTTTCACCCCCTCCCTCTTTCACCCCCCCTCCCTCCCCGCCCCTGGAGCAGAGCTAAATTAAATGCGCACACAAAGTGGAGCGAGCGAGAGAAAGAGCTGTTGCTCAGTTAAGTCATTAATAAATGCTTGGCTGTTGGTAACACCTGGCCGGAGTGCATGCAAACCCCCCTCACGGAATCTCGTTCAGCGCCCCCACCCGCCGACGCATCCCCTCCGAGCGTTTATATTCTGAATTTATGCCCCGAATGCATTCAACGAAGCATAGTCATGCAAGTTAAGTGAGGTATTTAACCCCCTACGTTATGCACAAACGCGGCTGAAAGTTACCGCCGAAGAGACTGTTTCGCCGTGGGGAGGTCGGGTCTGCGGGAGGAACAGCTTCGCCGTGGTCAGGGACGAGCCGGAGAGCTCGATGTCAGGGCATCGGGCGGACGACGGAATTTTAGGATTTTTTTTTCTGAGGCTTCGGTCGCCACCCCGGTGAAGAAGCGTCGACCGTTCATCGCTCTTTTCACCCCCTTCCCCGGGTATTCTCCTCAGTTCGTCGCATAGATCGTGAGGATTTGTTCGGAAAGTGGGAAGCCCCTTTCCGCATTCCTGAGGAGGCGAATCCCGAGCTTGACGCTCCCGCGGGACAACGGCGGTGAAGGCGAAGTGGCGAAGCTGCTCGTCGCCACGCGCGGTTAGGGAAATTCTGAAGAGCGCGACGCTGAGTGTGAGAGTGCCGCCGATCGTTCGAGGCTCAAAAGTCGATCTATCCGCTTATCTTCGACACTGGCGGGCGGGAATACTGCGGCCCGGCGGGGGGTCGGAAGAGAATTACTCCCGTCGGTCCGCTTCGCGTTTTCGCGCCATCTGAAAACGCGGGGCAGCCTGATAAGACACCGGGACGAAGAAAAAAAAAAAAACGCGTGAATCGTCTCCGTTCTCTTGACGCTCTCGGATAAGAGTCCTGGCAGAGTTTCGATAGCGGCGGGTGGGGGGCAGGGGACAAAAAGGACGTATACATAGAGGGAAGAGCGGGGCAAAATGGGGCAACGGGACAAAACGGGGTTTTTGGGCAAAACTAAATTTTCCGATCAGCGATCACTTTGGTCTCGTGAGTAGACACTGTAAAAAATGTTATGAAGTTTACAACACGTTTAATATACAAAGTTATATGA
>JAPYZC010000703.1:0-27180 GCA_030522665.1 Ichneumoninae sp. A BG-2022a | reverse complement strand
AAAAAAAAGTTTTGTTGCCGGGTAATTTGTTAACCAATTAATTTTTTGATGAATTTGTTAATAACATTTTGCAATTATTATTATGCAAAATGAATCTTCACAGTACCTTTAGTATACATGATTTTTTTCAGATGTTTACACCATCAAAAAGTATTTGCAATTTTATCTTATTGTTGTCGAACTTATGCGAAGTCAGCGCGCAGCGAGACTCCCTCCTTAAACAATAGAAGTCTTTATAATACAATTATTTATTTATAAACATATTAATTATTTACAATAATATCATTTGTTTAACATGCACGACATTTTCTTTACCAGTTACGTGATGACATTCTCCGTCGTTCTTGCAATCGCAATGATGGTTGCAGTTCAATCCGTATCTATCAGGTGGGCAGGGATGCTCGCAGGTGAGACCGAGGTAACCGGGTCGACATACGTACCGACCAGTAAGGTGATCGCACGTCATGTTGCCTGAATTAAATCGTGAAAAACAAAATAATAAACTAAATGAGGACGTTAAAGGATTATTTTTTATTGACAAACATAATAATCGGGGCACGATGCTTAGAGGCAATTTGAAGCGGCGATAAGCGATATGAGCCCCGCTGGGAGAACCTCGGCCGATCGATTATGGCCAAATGATTTCTTGAAATTAAACAATTCTTCGATCATACTTGAAAAGCAATCGACATCAAATTAACATGTAGAAAGAATTTTTTAACTTCAACGTTCATAGAACCCAACTGCGGTTAGCCGAAGGTCCTTAAAAATTTGATAGAAACGTACAAACAGAAACTAAAATGACAACACTTTAACTAAAAAAAAATTATAATGTTTGGGTTCATATTTCAGCTGTGTTTTAATTCATTTTTTGTATTTCTATCTCATTTTTGCAGCAGGGAGAGAAAGAGTGAAAGATGAAAAGTCACGAATCGATAAAGATTTTCTTCACAATCTTCCCAAAATTCCAATGTCTTCTCCGTATCCAAGGAATGTTTCCTTTTGACATAACACTATATTAAACGTCGAAAACTCACCGTTATACTACCTGTTATCCGTCCTCCGAAAGATTTATTCCAGCTAAGTTTACGCTAATTTACAAGTAAATTAACTAAACCTGTGTATATAAAAGTGTGTTAAATCGTGCATTTATTTCGTTTTACGTCGACAAACAAAAGAACATTTTAAACAATAATGAATTAGGAAATGGGTATGAGATAGAGACATAGCAATGAGATTGAGTAAGAGAAAGGAAGCGTCCCACGCACAAGCATAATTATCTACATCAAGCTCAACTACAGTTCGTGCCAGAGTCCATGCAATATGTATAGGAGGAGCGCGGGGCAAGACGGACCATTTTTTGAGTCCTCTATGAGGAAGCTATTTTTTACCAATTTTTTGCGGTTCATACAAAAAAGGTTTCACATCAAGTGGTGGTCCATTTTGCCCCGCCATCCCCCCTACGTACGTGTGGAGAACAACTCGTTGTTCATATCTTACCGTGCATCTTTTCGGGACAAATTTCTTTACAGTTCACGCCGTAAAAGCCTTGTTTACAGGGCTGCGAACAGTCGGGACCTTCCCAGCCTCGCGAGCAGACGCAGCTTCCGGTGTCGGGATCGCAGGAACTATTGTTCACGCAGTTGCACTGAGAGTGACAGTCATCGCCGTAAAGGCCAGCGGGACACTGGGTCTCGCATCGTATTCCTGTTTTTTTTATTTTTATCATATATGTTTTTTTCTTTCCCTTAACTTTTGGTCTGCTTTGCGTTAATTTTCAGATTCTATGCTCAAGCTGTTATGGCTTTTGTAATTTCTATGAGTTATACGCTTGGTTTTTTTTGTTTGTTTTTTTTGTTGTTGTTGTAAGATAAATTTTGTCTCTATAATTGTTTGGCTCGAGTATTAAAATTTTGATTACCCAATTTGCTGTATTAATTAGTACGAAGCTATTTTTTTATGGAAAAGTGTTTTGTCGATTGTAACAAACCTCGCCATTCGGGCTTGCAGATGCATCGTCCGGTTGCGGGATCGCAGTCGACCGTGTTATCCTCGTCGCAGTCACAAGCCTGCGTGCACTCGTGACCGAAGAACCCCTTCTGGCAACGATCCTCGCAGTGCTTTCCGGTGAAACCAGCGGCACACGTGCATGTGCCTTGAACGTCATAAAAGGCGACGCGTGTTTTTTTTTCTTTTTTTTTGTGCAGGTGCAAACGAGCGACAGATTTACGGGGAATTACCGATATACTCGCGCTTTATCAATTTAACGATTTTAATAAATTTCAAACAAAAACGAGGATCTTTTTGGATCAGGGAAATAAACACGACCCTGAAGATATCCGCATCACGCCAAAAATAAAAATTGTTCATTTTTTACATTTTATTCTCTAGCATCTAGCAAGAAATATTTCTGGAATATAGGAAAATCATATTTTTGCAACTTTTCAAAAATATTTCGGTGCTATGTGGGAAGTGAACTTTCCCCGATTTTTACGAAATTTAGTCTCGTGCAGATATCGTCGGGGTCACAAATAAACGGAATGAAAATTAATACTCAAATATTTTCGGACAAAACAGGGGACAAACGTGCTTCGAAAATTAAAACAATTCTACCGATAACATAGATTCCTACTGTAACTTTCAGACAAACGAAACGTAGCTCTGCTTTTAAGGGTGCAAAAAAGATTCACGAGTTTCCCACGTCACCTCGAAAGATTGTAAGGTAAACTGCTCAATTTTTTAACCGCTGATCGAGTTCTTTACACGGATAGTTATGATCAATTTTTTCATCTGCGCAATCGAAGAAATTACATTCTACGAAATTTCGTTGCTATTTGAACTGTGAAAGGAAACTCTTGGAGAAATTTAAAAACTGAGCAGTTTTTCTTGTAAAAATCATTACCGTTTTGCGGATTGCACGCTGCATTGTTGAGACACAGGCACTTGCCTTCGCAGTCTTTGCCGAACGATTTGTCGGCGCACGGACGATCGCACAGCACGCCGTCCCAGCCTGGCAAAATTTCACACGAGCGTAAAATAAAACCTATCGTGTACATTTTCACTTACCCAATTCCCCTTGTATCGATCTCGAGCGAAAATTATCATTGCAAACAACAGGATTGCAGGAACAGGAGAAAACACAGAAAGTAAAAATGATAAAAAATTGTCTCTTTCCCTCCCTCCGCTTCGCCTCATTGTTTCCCTTCCCTCATCAGTCGTAAAAAATCATTTAAAAAAACCTTATCTACGACTCCATTAAGGAGTTTGGAGCGCTCCAGACTGATCACATATGAGCCAAATTTTCAAAAAACTCCCTGACAAACAATCAGCTGTAATTAAAAAATGGAGAACACTGTTAAAAAGATTTGTAAATCTAATTTACCGGACTGGAAGTGTTTATGCAAAAACTGGTACATTCACTTTAATGTACAACTGTGATAAACAATTAATGAACTTTTACACTGCCTAAGTAAATTATTGAATTTAAAGTACTTTTATAGTAAAATAAATTTATAGTAAAGTACTTTTATTACCGACCGCGGTATTGCCCCTTTCCTGAACTCCACAATCCGAAATAAAAAAATCTCCACAACAAAAAGAATTCGGCACTCATTTGCAAAGTCTGAAGCGCCCCGTCCTCCCCGAGAATTTTACCTGCCGTGCAGTTGCACCGTCCGTTGTCCGGCGAGCAAGTGGCGTGATTCTTGCAGGAGCAGTTCTGCGCGCAATTGTCGCCGAACGTATTTTTCGGGCATACCTCGCTGCAATCGGTGCCCCGAAAGCCGGCGGTGCATATGCAGCTACCGTCGATGGGCGAGCACTGAGCGTCGTTCTTGCAGTTGCACCGATTCTCGCAATTTTTACCGTAGTACATGTAAGCGCAGGGTCTGGAGCAAGTTCTGCCGTCCCATCCGATGGCGCAGATGCAGGCGCCGGTCCACGGATGGCAGAGTTCGGTGTTCTCGCTGTTGCACTCGCACACCTTGCTGCAATTCGCGCCCCAGTGGCCGTCCGGACAGGCGCGTTTCCCGCATTTCTCACCGGTCCAGCCGTTGCTGCAGGTGCAACCTCCGTCGATCGCCGAGCACGTCGCGCCGTTCTCGCACGTGCAGTTGCTCGTGCAATTGAGACCAAATTTACCTTCGGGACAGCTGTAGAAGCATTGCTTGCCGTGATAGCCGGGCTTGCATATGCACTCGCCCGTTATGTGGTGACAACTCGCGCCGTTGTAGCAGTTGCACTCCTCGGCGCAGTTGTCGCCCCAGTAACCGTCCGGGCAGCGATTCGCGCAGACGCTGCCGATCCAACCGGGCGTGCAGAAACACTCACCGGTCATCGGCGAGCAGGATCCACCGTTCTGGCAACTGCACTCGGTCTTGCACTCGTCGCCGTGCTTCCCCTCGGGACAGAGGTCGTCGCAAAGCGGTCCCGTGTAACCCGGGGCGCAGTGACACTCCCCAGATATGTGGTGGCAACTTCCGCCGTTGCTGCAACGACACTCCTCCCCGCAATCCTGGCCGTAACGGTCCGGCGAACATTTCTCCTCGCAATGCTTTCCCTTCCAGCCTTTCGTACACCTGCACTTACCGTCGAACGGGTCGCAGGACGCGTCGTTCAGACAGTTGCAGTCCTTGCCGCACGCTCGGCCCCACTTTCCTGGCGGACATTCTGCGGAGAGACAAAAAATTATTGTTTAGGGCACCAGGTTTTCATTGATCGATAACCATATTTTTTCAATGATCTTTTTTTTGCTTCCTCATAGAGGAAGTCTTGTTTTCGTGAACATTTTTTTTAGGTTTTATTGAAAATGTGTTCAGGATGTTTCAGGATATCGGAATATCATACTTAGAAAAAATTGGTTGATGTGTGTTTCTGACACGAAAAATTTAAACCCTTATACTGAAAAAAAATTCGCTTGCGGGCTGCCAAAGAAAAAAATGTTTGTTTCAATTCTATTTTCAGTTCTTACAATTCCATACGATATTAAAACAATGACGGCAAAACTGGCAAGGTGATATGTTATCGTTTCAATCCGGTAGAAAATTAAACGAATTGAAAGTAGAATTGAAACGTTTTTTGTTCGTTGGCAGCCCGCAAGCAAATTTTACTTGAATCAATGATATTTTTTTTCTGTGTATAACTTGATAATAGCTTGAGCTACCAAGTTAAAATTTTTAAGGACGGTAAAGGGGGTTAATCCTCAATGTTTGGTTACATTTTTAGAACGATGCGTTCAATTATAAAAATGTACGCCATTTTGAAGTTTGCTGAAAAAATCTGCTGATGCTAGCTGTTTTTTAGCTGTCGCGCTAAAAAGTTGTACACGAATGTTATTTGCTTATATTTTTTTATACCGACCAAGTTTCCCCGAAGCCAAATAATCACGGAAATTTATCGTAGAAGGTTTGTACACAGAAGTAGATTAGATGAGGAAGCTTTGTGAAAGTTTCGATGTTCACTTTTTTTTTAGTGTCGGGCGCGTTTCTAGATCGAACATCGTGGGCACTTACTGATGTCGCACGATGGTCCACCGTATCCCGTCTCGCATTTGCATACGTCGGGCTCGATACAAGTACCGTGGCGACAGTCTTCCGAACATATCGGCACGCATCTATCACCTCCCGCGGTCGCGCCGTAGCCCTTGCAGCACTCGTCCAATGGCCTCTGCTTCGTCAGGGTCTAAAATAATAATTTTTTTTTAATTCACAGATTCACCCGGTTACCGATGAAATACACCCAGAAAAAAAAATTATTTGACGGTCATCGTTTATTTGGTTTAAGTAAAATATTTATTTGATTTGGATAAATATTTATTTTAATCAAATAAATATTTTACTTAAACCAAATAATCGGTGGCCGTCAAATAAAAATTTTTTCTGGGTGTATGAGCCGAATAAAACAAAATATACCTGCGTCCTGTAGACGGTCTTGAAGCTCATCCTGTACGTCGAGCATCTCGGCGGAAAACTGAAGCACCAAGTGTTCTCCCTCACCCTGTACGGCTTTTGTTCTGATATATTAACTTGTACCGTATATCTGAAATAACAGAAACCCATTTAAAAATAATTAATTTTTATATGCTAAAAAAATGGTGCAATGGTGCATGTTTTACAGTTTTGTGCATAACTTCCTATATAAGAAATTTCGTTCTTCAATTTTCGCTTCCTCATTGAGGAAGCTAGAATTACAATACAATTGTCGCAACAAAAAACGGGAAATGTTATGTTTAAAAAGTAAGAATGGTTTATGAACACATAAAATGGTTTCTGTGTATATACATACACAGAAATTACACACACACACATTCCGATACCAGAATTCATTTAAGAAAAAAATAAAAAATTCCAAAATCTTACAAAATTTAAACGGTTAGATCCATTTGCACCAAATTCAACACCAGACATTCTACAGTCTTAGTTGATTAATTTGTTAAATTTCAACTCGATACTTCCATGTTTACTAAATTTAGACAATCTGTACTCATTTTTCAAAAAAATAAAAATTTCATAAAATCTGGTCGCTTCGATAGATTTTGGCCAAATTCAGTATCAAAGGACTTTAATCATAGCATTACTATTTCAAGTATGCTGACATTGAGATTTCGCATTTTTTTTCGCAAACATAGCTTCCTGAATGAAGAGGTAAAATTTATTTTTAAATTCAACTCACGTTTCTTGTCGAACGCAAACATTTGGTCCCTCGAGATGCGCGGCGACGAGAACCACGAAGGTCGTCAGTGTCGTCGCAAGTGCGAGCCTCCACACGAACGAAGCCATTATCTTTCGATATTTATAATAATTTTCGAATTCGCGTGACTAGCTCGTTATGTTCGTCGACATCGGTTCAGCAACACGACATTTCTAGTGGTTCCTCGTCCTGCTGTCTCTTATCGGAAATATGTTGCTTCTCCGGCAAGGATCCATCGATCCCCCCAATGCTGAAAACTTCGTTCGATCTGCAAAAAAAAAAAATAATAATAATAAATTAATTTATCGATTCAACGTCCTGCTAACTCTTGAGTAGAAGACCCGTTTTTTTTGCTTGCTACTGAGACGAGCTTAACTATACTGTTAAAAAATATATAAATTTAATGCACCGCCCTGGACGTATTTATGCAAAAACTGGCCCATTAAATTTAATGTACAATCGTGTCGAAAAATGAATACACTTTTATAGTGAAATTCACGTAAATTATTGGATTTAAAGTACTTTCTGTAGTAAAATTAAAGTGAATTATTTCGAAAGTTTTAAACTTACTGTGCATCCATTTTTATCACAATTCTACATGAAATTTAACATACCAGTTTATGCATAAAAACTTCCACTAGCAGTAAGTAATTTTCATGCGAATTTTTTTTGCAGTGTATCGCAGCTCGTGAGTATCTTGGCAAACGATCGCATGATGTCATTGATAAAGAAAAAAAGCACATAATCGGTGTTCCATTACACGTAAGCAGGCTTTGGATAGCTGAGGCAGACTCGGTTTCCCGTTACAGAGCATCCCAAGCGTCACACCGGAGTGAACTTCCGTTCCCGCTTCTTAGAGGGACTCATCTAGCCAGTGCTGAAGAAGAAGTGAAAGAAGAAGAAGAAATAAAAAAGAAGACAAGAAGAACGAGACGTGACGAGGCTGAGAAATCAGGTCGAGTGGCAAGTGTTCGGCACAAGGCGGAGGAATTCAAGTCGCTAGCAGGATTCTTTTGCTATACGTGCCTCGGTAAATAAATCGATAAGTATTAATTTTCTTCTTCTGTTGCACGAAACACAACCCACGGAAATTCGACTCCCTGAGAATTTGCTTTCATTTTTTTTTTCATCAATTTTCTTCTTTTGTCGCGTAAAACCCAAGTCAAAGGAATTCGAAACTCGTAGCATTTTTTAATTTGTAATCGTGGTACTGAAATTAATATCTTTTAACGTATGAAACACACTCAACGGTGTTCGTTTCTGAATAAGAATATATATTTTTATTCTTCATTTTATTATTCATTAGAAAATATATTTTTATTCGTGCCTCGATAGATATATTGATAAGTATTAATTTTCTTCTCTTGTTGCACGAAATACAGGCCAAGGGAATTCGACTCCCCAAGAATTTGCTTTCATTTTATTTTCAGCAATTTTCTTATTTTTTCGCGTAAAACCCAAGACAACGGAATTCGAAGCTCGTAGCATTTTTTATTTGTGATCGTGGTACTGAAATTAATGTCTTTTAACGTATGAAACACACTCAACGGTGTTCGTTTCTGAATAAAAATATATATTTTTATTCTTCATTTTATTATTCATTAAAAAATATATTTTTATTCGTGCCCCGATAGATATATCGATAATGATTAATATTCTTCTTTTCTTGCATAAAACATAAAACAAGGGAAAAATTTCCAAATATATATTTTTTTTTATTCCGGGCTCAAGTATGAATCTGCGTCTTTTATTATTCGACTATCTGATCACGCGATCATTTCGGAGCTCCGACGACCGTACCATGTTAATTTCTTACGGGTCGGATTGTAAAATCGATGAACAACAGATCCGTGATAGATTTTTTTTTTTCTCGATTCATAAAAATTTCAAGATCCGCTCGTTCGTCGGCAGTTCCACTCGAATATCGCTAAGTATAATTTAATTCACGTCTGAATCACGTAAAGCAGCACGTGCTGAACACGCACATTTAGCGGCGTTCACGTTTTTTCAGTGACGCGATTCACCCGACCTCTCGATGAATCATGTTGCAGTGTCGACGTCGGAGTTTATTAACAAAAAGAAAAAAATAATTGAAAAAATAGACACAACCGCAATCTGCTGGAGAAGAGTAGTGAAGAACCGGAAGTTCATGCGCAATCCGACCACAAACTGTGCGGGACGATCTAGTTCTATGACTCTGGCGCCGATCGTCGCCAAGGTTCTCGGAAATCTCTGCATGGATGCGAAGATTACGTCATGATTCTCGTAAATACATGAGGCATTTATGCATTTTTTATGTTTATTTGTAATTGTGTTCGTATGTGGACAAAAAGATTGTACTCAGATGTACAAAGTCGGATTAAAATGAAAGTTTATCTCTCATTCGAAGCGAAATCTATCTCTGTAATGTTTTTTTTGTTTTAGGTGAGCCAAGATTCGCTTCATTTTTTTTTGTCGATCAATTGTTTATCAATTTTTTTACAATTTTAATTGTGTTCGTATATGGATAAAAAATTGTAGTCGGATGTACAAAGCCAGATTAAAATGAATGTTTATCTGCCATTTGAAGCGAAATATATCTCTGTAATCTCCCATATTTTTTTCGGCGAGCCAAAATTTGCTTTACTTGTTCGTCGTTTATAAATAAAAAAACATAATTGTGTTCATATGTGGAAAAAAATTGTAGTTAGACGTAAAAAGCCAACTTAAAATTGATGTTTATCTACCATTTGAAGCTAAATCTATTTCTGTAATCTCTCATCATTTTTCGACGAGCCAAAAATGTGCTTAATTTGTTCGTCTTTTATCGATACATTTTTTTTTTATGTTCGTAAGTGGATAAAGAATTGTAATTAGACGTACAAAGCCATCTTATCCATAATATTCGAAGCGAATTCTATCGCTGTAATGTTTTATATCTTTTAGGGGAGCCAAGATACAATGCTTCTTTTTTTTTACCCCAGTTACCTCGGTTCAGTTTTAACCCCTTCAATCTCGAGCACGACGACAGCCTCGCTCAAGAAAAAAAGCGTCCCCTATTCGCCCACACCCACATGCCCCGAGCTCTTTGTTCGCCGAATCTGCACGGTGTATATAAAACAACCCGGTACTAATATTCGTCGAAATATTCCACGGCCCGAGGCTCCCGAACGAGAATTTCCTCGAGGCTCGAATTGAGCCCGAGCCCGCACTCTCTTGACTCTTTTGTCTCCGGTGCACGCCTATGTGGCTCCTTTATTCGCGCCGGAGAACGCGACGAGCACCGCACCGACGACCATGTACGACCCGGTAAAAAAATAAAAAAATAAAAAAAATATGCGGTCGAATTTTCACCACTCTACGAAGGTCTCGCCTGAGTCGATGAAACTTTTGTTTTCGACCCTCTTTTTTTTAATTATTCGCCATCCCGTCACCCTCGTTTCCGGTTTCGCTCTCGTTCGCTTTTCTGTTCGCGCGGTCAATTCCACACGCGATCAATCCTACACGCGGTCAATTCTACACGTGGTAAACCCCCCACACCCGGTCAATTCCACACCGGGTCAATTCTACAATTATCAATTCTACACGCTGTTAACTCTGCACTCTGCCAATGTCACACGTGGTCAATGCTACACGTGGTAAACCCCCATGCTCGGTCAATTCTACATCGGGTAAATTCTACAATTATCAATTCTACACGCTGTTAACTCTGCACTCTGCCAATGTCACACATGGTCAATTCTGCAAGTTGCGAGTTCTACACACTGTCTGTTCGACAAATTCGTTCATTCCTACATATCTCATTTCTGCTCATCTCGTAACCAGACTGCGAAGGTCTCGCCTGCACCGATGAAACTTTTGTTTTCGACCCTCTTTTTTTTAATTATTCGCCATCCCCCTCCTTTCCGCAGCCTTTCCGGTTTCGCTCTCGTTCCCTTTTCTGATTCCGCGCATTTCTTCATTCTTCGCTCGACATCGTTCGCGGCTCCGCGGCGACGTCTGCGCTTCAACGGCGCATTCAACGCGCACCTCCCATACGCGAGTCTTGCGTTCACGCGTGAAACTAAACAAAACCATGCGGGGCCGAACGCGCTTGTTTTATTAAGCACGAGGTTTCCACAGCGTGCGAGATAAGCCCGTGTGTTTGTACATATGTGCACCTACATAGGTGTGCGTCTTCCGGGTGTGTAAACTCGGAGAACAAGGCCGTCGTTCACACGCGGGCTCGTCCGGGGAGGGTCGAAAGGGCGCGAGTGAGCGAACACACCGGGTTCATCTACCCGAGTTCTTTCCTCGGCGCGCTCTCGCACCAGCGCCGACGGGGGAGTCGGAGCAAAAGACGACAGGCTGATGATTATCATTTTTCTTAAATCAAGAATATTCGAAACCTACGAGTGCTACGAAAATTCCCAACGCCAAGCGATAAACTGAGCGAAGATTTTTTTTTTTTGCAAAATAGGAATCGTAGTGAGGATACACCCAGAAAAATAATTTATTTAACGACCACCGTTTATTTGGTTCAAGTAAAATATTTATTTGATTTAAATAAATACTCATTTTAATTAAGTAAATAGTTACTTAAATGAAATAAATATTTATTTAAATGAAACAAGTATTTTACTTAAACCAAATAAATTATTTTTCTGGGTGTACAAGTTTGCAAGATTTGTTTCATAACAAAATTTTAAGAAGTTCAAATTTCTGAAACGCGAGAGATGGCGAATTTTATTGTGAATTGGAAAAAATTATACATCTATATATATATATATATATACTGTATATGTGTCGTAAAAGAAATTTATTTAATTTTTGATTCACAATTTTTTTAATACACAAATTTTGAGTTACAGGATCCAAACGTTAAGCGCGCAGGTCCATCAAGAACCTGTGTGTATCTGGTTGTGTTTAATCCATAAGGAGGCAATTTCCATCTGTGTCTTTATTTTAAATCAGTTGTCAATATTAAATAAAATACAATAATAACCCTCTTACCGAGGGTTAAAATTTGCCAGATTTGTTCCATGACAAAATGTAAAGTACTTTATATTTTTTAAATACAAAAATTGGCAAATATGATTATAAATAAAAAGATTTACACATCTATAATATTTATGTGCCGTAAAAGAAATATATTTAATTTTTGATTCACCATTTTTTTAATACACAAATTTTAAGTCACAGGATCCAAACACTAAGAGCGCAGGTCCATTAAGAACCTGTGTGTATCTGGTCGAGTTTCTCCACGAGGAAGCAATTTCCATCCGTGTCCCCTATGCTATATCCCGTTTTTTTCTTTTTTTTATATATAACTCGACAGTGTACGCAGCTTCCACACGCCCAGCCATTAGTCAGCCGTGGAAATAGCGTTGAAGAGGAAACGAGGAGAGTTTCAACCCCAAACGCCAGATGCGAGAGACAGGCCCGGCAAAGCGGGTACGCGCTTATATACGTAATCCCTTACGTTATACTGGCTGGCGATATGTAACGTGACTAAAACCGTACGAACGTATTTTCTGCGTGTAAGAATACAAGATACGCCCTTACGATTCTGGAGTCGTGCGATATGTACAGGCAAGCGTGAACTCGTTAGGCAAAATTTCATCGCGTTTCGCTGAATCTCTTGGAGCGTTATTACGAGTGAGGCTCGTGCATTGACGAACGATGAAATGAAAAAAAAAATCATCGTAACTTAGTTCGCTGTCGTAGTCGGTGGGGGGAAAAGCATGCGGTGGAAACGCCGAAGGGAATTGACGAGCGTGTGCGACGTAACGGAATGCTACAAAGGGGCACGGAGACGCTAGCTCAGGTACCAGAAACGTGACAAATATTTGCATTCCCGAGGCGCTTCGACGTCAGATCGAATGAATTATTATAATATTAACGTTTCGTGTCGTGGCGAAGCCTTGAACTATTCGTGCGATTCAATTGAGTACATTTTCGATTTTATATTCAACGGTGAGAAAAGAATTTCCTACGATCGATCCATGGTATTATTAAATTATGAAATAAAAAAATAAACATTGACGTTCGAGTTTATCAGGCTGAAGGGTAATTTATGTGTTCGCACAGGGTAAACAGGCTAAAGAACGAACACTTGGAAAAGACTGGGTTTTACCAGTCTCTGAGTAACATGCAATTATTTTTTTCTGACCAGTCATCAATAGCGAAGCATGTAAAGAGTCGTTGCTTTTCGGGTCATACATTTTTTTTGTAGATATTATGAAAAATGTATTTTTTTTTCTTCCAATCGGAATTGAGCGCGAGGGCTCGCATAGGGCATGAAGTAAATGAGAAGATACTGAAAAAAACGAATACTTTATTCCACTCGGTGAGATAATAGCAGTTTTGCGTGAAATAAAAACACCGCGCGAAATAAAATTTTGTACGATACTCGTGCGAAAATTTTTTCTTAAGGAGGGAGTCTCACTGCGCGCTGACTTCGCATAAGTTCGACAACAATAAGAGAAAATTGCAAGTACTTCGATTTTTTATTTGATACTATAAAATTGATTTTTGTTCTATAAAAAAAGTAAAGAATCAACGATTACTTAAAAATCTGAAAAAATTCATATATATTCAGAAAAATAAACGAATCATTTTCATAAAAAAAAAAGTTTTGTTGCCGGGTAATTTGTTGACCAATTAATGTTTTGATGAATTTGTTAATAACATTTTGCCATTATTATTATGCAAAATGAATCTTCCTAGTACCTTTAGTATACATGATTTTTTCATATTTTCACACCATCAAGATGTACTTGTAATTTTCTCTCCCCCTCGTGCAATCCCACGGTCGTCAGAAAAAGTTTTTTCGCACTAGTATCGTAATGTGCTATTTTGTAACAGATGCACAAAAACTCTCACTTTAACATAGTAAAGTTAAAACATAGAAAATAACTAGTATTAAAAAAGTGTGTAAAAAAGTAACTCGTGTGATCTCGCACGCCTTCCTAAAAGGCACCACTTTCGCCACGCGTCGCTAAAAGTGAGACTTTTTGTGCACGTGTTACAAAAATGAATGTGACAAAGACCCGCAAAGAACCCGCAAAAAAAAAAAAACAAGAGATAAGAAGTCGCATGAGCACGTTGCTCGAGGGTCGTGCGAAGAAAAACGGATTATTTATTCGGGGCGTTGCACCTCCGTTTGTTAAGAAACAAAGTGTTCTCGAAAAGATTGCTTATTCATCAGTCAGCGTTGATTCACTGCCGCGTTTGCCGTATGATATTTCAATTTTTTTTTTTTACCTCTCGCATTTCACACATCGTATCTGAGCTCGAGCGCGGTAACGCGAGCCGATAGCTCGGTGGAATCTTATCGGAGTCCGAAGAGCCGACAGTAGAACTGGAGATGGAGCAATAAAAGATGAATAGGAAAAGAGATTATCGACGCGCACCACAACGAAGCCGAGAGAAAGAAATAATCGTACGGGGCTATCGTTATCTCGTATACATAATACTGCTACGTTGATTCTACGTAATCGAATCAGATTATCGTAGTCTGGACGTAGGGTCGGGACGGTCGGTACGTGATTCGTGGACGCGAAGGTTCGAGGGCCCGAGGAGATGGGTTCTCGACTTGGACCCTTCGACCGGCACATCGAACTGGCGAGCCGCACCAGTGTCTGGCCTGTAGGGAGATGTAACGTTAAATTCGTTTACCCTGAGTGATATACCAAATCAGGGGTGCTGTAAATATAGTCCAATGATTCACAGGATGTGGGATGTGCATCCGCGATAATTCTCGAGTACAGGGGCACGGAGATCGAGAGAGCTCGAAACTGCCCACGCATCGAGCGCGCTATCGTTATCGCGTTGATGGTCATCAGACTCGATCGAACGGCGTGAGTGAGTTCTATCGTCCGAGCAGCGAATGTGCAAGGTAAGCCGTCTGTTCTTCACACGTTCGATTCTGCATATTGCCAGTTCTACACATTGCCAATTCTACTCATTCACAATTCCACACATGGTCAATTCTATAATCGGTCAATCCTACACGCGGCGAATTCCACACGCGATCGATCCTACACGCGGCGAATTCCACACGTGATAAACCCAAACGCTCGGTCAATTCTACACCGGGTAAATTCTACAATGATCAATTCTACACGCTGTTACCTCTGCACTCTGCCAATGTCACACGTGGTCAATGCTACACATGGTCAATTCTGCAAGTTGCGAGTTCTACACACCGTCTGTTCGACAAATTCGTTCATTCCTACATATCTCGTTTCTGCTCATCTCGTAACCAGACTGTACGTTCACCGAGAAATTTTCATGTCCAACGACGCTGGAAGGCCGGTCGGGACAAAGAATAGATTATTATGCGCAGCATTTGTATCGAAGAATGTGCGAATCCTTGGAGGCTGGATAAACGAGCTCCGAGTGACCCCGAAGCAGCTAGGAGACGAAACAAAGAAACTTGTGTATAAGTTATATGCATATAACTCGTACACACAGGCGGCACGGATATGAGAATCTTACCGTACTTTGATCAATTATAACGAGGACGGGATATCGAGAGGAAGAAAGGTATATATATTTTTTATGATTATGCACCGCGAATGCAGTCACTTGATATCAGTTTCAATGTCTCGAAGTGAAGATAAACATTGCAGCGAATAATAATAACATGCGTAATGTAATTGATCCGTGTCGCGAATAAAACGTTTTTTTTTTACTCCGAATCAGCAAATCAGAACTCTTCAGAGTATGTAAAATCATAAGCATTTAATTGACCAAATCCTTAAGCACGCATATTTTGGTACCGTTGCCTTCCTCGCTTCGCTACTTTGCTCAGAATCAATACTTTTTGGCTCGTTTGTAGTGAAATCGATACGACAGAATGTACATAACATCTACGTCAAGGCGACATGCCGATTTGGCGAATACGTTGACAATCAGAGCAAAATTCCCTGACTTTTTACTGACCAATAAAAAATGTTCCCTGACCAAATTTCTAACGTCTATAAAAAAAAAATAATAATCATGCAAATGAAAATGCGTAATTATAGTATGTTTAATTCCGTTTTTTTTCTAATGTTCGGAATTTTTATTCAAGGCTTCCGTTTACTTTTTCTTTAAAAGGGCGACATATTTCGGGGTGCTTAAATATGAATAAACCGGTTTATGGTAAAGAGAGAAGAGAAGTGTAGGGAGGACTAGTCTCTTGATGATCATAGGCTGTTAATGTATGTTTAGTTTGTTATGTACTCTAGAATCAAATGTTTTTTTGTATTTTATGTTTTCTATTTTTATACCTATCACATTTACTGTTTTTATTCAGATATTTAAAGATTTCGTACGCTGAGCTCTGTATTGGGCTTAATCTAAATCGATAAAAAAAGGAGAATTTCGTCAAATAAATTAAATTTATTTATAGAAGGTTTGGCGACAATTTATTTTTTCCCTGACCAATTTTGGAATTTCCTGACTTTTCCCGGTTTTCCCTGACCGCGGCCACCATGTTCAATATTGATTAAAAAATTGATCCATAAACAAAAATCTACAGCTGAAAGGTTCAACAAAACGATTTTTTACCGGGGGGTTCATCGGACCCGTGGGTGATCTTCCGGTGTTGATGCACAAGCCACAACGAAAATAGGAAGTCGAAAGAGCGGCGATCACTCATCCTCGTGCATTCTTCGAGCCACCGCGCCTCGACTAACTTCCGGTCCAACGAACTCTTTTTCCTCTTTTTTCCCTGCACTGTTCGCTCAGCACGCATTATCTAATCGCCCGAGAAAAATGTGATAATGATAACATAAAAAAAAAATAAAATGTATTCTATGATCGAAAGGAACTGCACGTAACTTCTTCGCTCGCCGGCTTCGCAAAGTGAAAGAGACTTTATCTAACGATGCAATTTCTTTACCGAACACAAACGCCGATGAACGAGAACGATATTCGAGCCGTGCCTGGCACGGTTCGTATCGCCCGAGACTTTGTCTCTTCCACGCAGAAACGTATAGGACATGCGTATAATAACGTTGGGAATGAAGAGATAACGAGTGTCGGCCGATTTTCTTGTCGGGCCACGAGAAGTGTCGCGCACTCGGTGTTACAACGGGTTTCTTAGACGTCTTGCGACACCGACGTGTTCGGAACTCGGTGCGCTGATATCGCATTTGTGAGACCGCGATTCAACAAGCCGCGCTCTCGCGTGCTTCTCGGCGTGCAATCTCGACGGAAACATTCTTCCCGAACTACAGTGGAACCCCGATTTACCGCACTGAGAAAAAGGATGGTATTTCCTACTATAACGAATAGTTCCAGGGAGGGCGTCTATATAGATAGTTTGTGATAGTATATACTCAATTGATTAAACTGTAATTATAGTTACAACTATTATTTTTTATCATTGTCGTACACGGGGAAAAAAAATTGTTGGGACAACAAGAATTTTGTTACCATAACTGATTTAGCTGGTTAACATAGGGACAGCAAAGTATTTTGTTGTGGCAGTTAATATTTTGCTCTGGCAACAAATATTATGCTGTGGCAGCCAAATATTTTTGCTGTCACAACAATAAATTATTAGCGATCTACATTTTGTTAGAGAAACACAACTATTTTTCTCCGTGTAACTGTAAAATGTAGACGTCCCACCTGGGAACTATTTAAAATGTAAGTTTTTCTCAGTGCGGGATGCTCGGAACCGAAGAGTCCCCGGATAATAAAAAATCCCGGTTAATTCGAACTGGACAGCGAAAGTATACAAGACAATGATGGTTAGTGATACAACTTTATTTTGACTTGTTACAATGAAATTGGTACAAGTTGCACTTAATTGTTAAATACTGTGAACTAGAATGTAAAGCTTTGGATTCTTTTTAATTGATAATAAGCTAGTATTTTTTGTAAGTACTCAGCGACTTTGGTTTGATCCGAGCATTAAAAAAAGAAAACCTCGGAAAACGCACGGTTAATCCGCTTTCCGCTTAATCTGACCTCGGTTAATCGGGGTTCGGGAGGAGCGGGAAGTAAATTTCTCGTAGGTCAGTGCGCGACCTTACCGACGGATTCGACTAACTCTTTTGGCTCAAGATGCTGTCATTAGTTATAGCGATGAAAAAGAAAAATGATGTATTGTGCCTTAGGAAGATTTTTTACAATCAACACCCGACGATTCTATATTAAAAATGTTGCATGTTATATCGCCGTGTGGAATGTGTCTAATGAATTTCCAATGAACATCTTGCGCAAGCGCAAACGAGCGACTATTAACAGCGGCGAACCGGTGAAAGTCTCTGCAACTGGTGTGTCTATGTTGTAAACTAATGCCTCGTTCTGTGCACCTGCGGCATATTCATATCTTCGAGTTGTCCCGAGATTCCGCGAGAATGGAAAAGCATGGGCAAAGCGAAAAGTAAAATGAAATATCTTTGGTGCGCGAACAGAAAAGTCCGATTGGCAAAACGTCCAGTGTTAGCGATCGTTTTTTTGGTCGAATGAAAATAAAATAAAAATTTGGTGGACAATTTTTTCAGCATTTCTTTTTAGATAGATTGATAGAATTTTAGAAATTGGGTTGATAGACCGATGCAATGCAGGCGGACCAAAGCCGTTTGTAGTTAAGGTTAAATAAGTTTAATTGAGTAATTTAATATATAACGGAATTTCTGATTCAATGAAATGTTATATGTTGCAATGATTTTTTTTTCACTGTTTTTCTATTGGACTTGATAGATCTAAGTAGTTACCAGACACATCTATATTTGAATACTGGTCAAGGAGAAATCCACTAATAAAAAAATTACAATTCTAGATCGCAAACGACCATACCTTCTTTTAAGCGCAAAAACGGTACGGATGTTCGTAATAAACTTTCTTCTGCGTTATCACAAAAGCAATACTTCAAGTTACGTCTGTGAATTTTTACAGATTTTTTTTAGCACATTAACTTGTTATTTGAATCATTTGAAGCTTGCGTTTTGGCGAATTCTAAGTTCTCGTTCAGCAAGGATTCGATACGTCAAGGGTTAAACATTATTTGACACAGGTAGCGAATTAAGCGACACAATACGGAGCGTAATAGGCGAAGCACAATAAGACCACAGCAATGACAATTTACGGAAAAAATAAATAAAACATTTCAATAGCAAAAATATTTTTTAAAGAACCGGAAACTGGAGCAACGAATGCTGTGGAAAATTTTCTTGCAATCGATCGCTGCATTGTTTTGCCTCGGAATTCTCGGTGCGATTATGTATATACGTATCTGTAAGCATAATTTTTCCTCAGCTAGGCTGCTGTACAGTTATTAACCTCGTTTTTCACACGTTTCTGTGTAGCGCAAGTGTGCCGCAGTTGATGATGGCCATGGCCTCGAGTGGCAAACCCGTCGGGCTGGCACTGCGACGTAACCATCGATCCTCCGCTGAACAACTATTTTCGTGCATTCCATACAGACTCTCTCTCTCCGTCTCCGTCGCTAGGCAGAAGAGGAGAGAGCGCTATGAAATTTTAACTGGCTGCTGGCGATCAGCGAGAACTCGGGCGCCTCATGTTTTTCGCGATTCGCGTTGTTTCGCCTCGACGCTTACGTTCGCGAGACGAAAACAATTTTCGTCCGATAAACTTTCATACACGAACATTTTTAGTGAAAGATACCATTTTTTTAAACAAAATTTAACGATCATACATCGAAACGATTTTTTTTAAGAGCGCGGATCTTACAGATCGGCAAGGGATTGTAAAATAATCATGACTTCATGTTCATTTTTTTATAATTTCTTTTGTTTTCTTTTTGTACGCTCTTTTAAATGCAATGTTTACCCGGCAGAAGATGAGAGAGCGCTATGCAATTCTACTGGCTTCTGCAATAACGAATGCTGTAATAATAAATGATTTTTTTAAGAGCGTGGATCTTATAGATCCGCAAGGGATTGTAAAATAATCATGATTTCATGTTCATTTTTTTATAATTTTCTTTGTTTTCTTTTTGTACGCTCTTTTAAATGCAATGTTTACCCGGCAGAAGATGAGAGAGCGCAATGCAATTCTACTGGCTACTGCAATAATAAATGCTGTAATAATAAATGATTTTTTTATGATCGTGAGTTTTACAGATCGGCAAGGAACGGGATTGTAAAATAATCATGATTACAAGTTCATATATTTATAATCATCTTGTCATGTTATTATACGCTCTTTCAGATTCAATGTTTGCCCGCTCCACATTACCCCACGCATACAGCCGGGAGCACACAGAGGCGATGGAGCGAGATTGCAGCAGAAGCCCGCAAGCGCAGCCCCGTTCTTCTCCGGCACGTAATATAGAGTAATGAGGATCGACTGTGCGCTGAAAGAGCCTCGACCTCGTTGCACCGAGAAGTTTCTTCACGCCTGAGCTTTGTTGTTTCGAAAAGGATTTTTTTTCATTCCTCCGACGGTGCATACAGCTAAACGGAAACCTTCATATCTTTCGACGCGGCTTTCCAATTATCATCTCTCGGTGATAGCCCCGTTTCTCTATTCTCCTTTTTCCTTTTTTTCCCCCATCAAGTTGTTATCTAGGGGAGAGTGGGCGAACGCCGGTCGGACTGATTTTAACCCCTTAATGTCCAACGTTACACATTTGTGACTTTGGTCAAACGCCATTCTTTTTTAAATATCATGAACTTTAAACAACAACATTACATTAAACTTAATCATTAAATTTAACCTTAAATTTAAGATTCAATTTAACATTCAATTTAACATTCCATTTAATAAACACTAAATTTCAGCAAGTTAAAACGGCTGTGTTTTGGATCGCACAAACTTCGCACGGGGCAGTTCAGTTAGAGAATAAAATTCTTCAAGTGAACCATTTTTTATTTATTTTTTTCATTGCATTGACGAAATCTTGCCGAATATGAAATTTGATGTTGATATCTTCAGGGCCATGAAACATCGTCTTAATTTTCCATTTAATAAAATTGACGTACAGTGAAAGGAAATATTTGAAGAAAGTAAAGACATCGTACATTTAATTTTTCATTTGGATGTGAAAACTGAAAAACGGAAAGTTAAATTTTTTTTATGAAGTGACAAATTTCGATCGAGCGATTGGGATCGACGAGCGGGGATTGATCAGCCCTCCGGCCGCATAAAATTTATATTAATTCAGCCTCATCATAATAAATCATTTAGCCGAGATATTGACTCAGCCGAGTTCGCGGAACGAATTCTGCACGCCTCCGCATGCAAAACTCGGAGTGCAGCTTTTCGCGCACGAATAATACGAATTTTTAACGGCACGCGAGCTTTTCAAGATCGCCCACGCGACCCGCTCGAGCGTGCGCTCCATTTGCGAAGAGTCGCTCGAAGCAGCTTCTGACCCGTTCGAGCTCGTGCTGGCATTATTCGAAAAATTCGTTCATCGCGCAGCGAGAGAGCTCGCGAAACGTCTCTCGGTCAAATGATTCTCACGGAGAAAATAAAAGTAGAAATTCGGTGCAATGTTTTTTTTAACGATTTCTTTTTATGGAAGTTAAAAATGAAAAATATATTGCAAACATGTTTTTGAAATAACCGGAAACTGGAGCAATGAAGGCTGTGGTAAATGCTCTTGCGATCGATCGCGACATTGTTTCGCGTCGGAATTCTCGGTGGGATTATGTCCATGCCAAATTGACCTGAGTTTGACCTGAGTCTGATTTGGCAATTTTTTGTATATGATTGAATTTTTTTGATTTTTTCAGATTCTTTGTAAGTATTTATAATTAAGAAGAGGAATTTATTTATCCGAAAATGTAAAAATCTGAAAAAATTCTGAAAAATCGTGTGTCGCATATAAGAATTTTTAAGACTTGTGCTGCAGTGGGCCGACGTCAGCCTCAACTTTTTCGAAAAAAACATCGAAAAAATGTAGAAGAAAAGGTCGGTCGATTATGGACCATGACCCTTTATATATGCAATACTGGACTTTGAGCATTTTTTAAAGATATTTCTGAAGAGTATTCATTTTTTTTAATTAAAAAAAAACTCTTCGGAAAAAGTACCGAAAATGTAATGTTCCATATAAAAATGGTCAAGCCATAGCCCATAATCGACTGATTTTTTCTTCCAGCCTTTCACTGTTTCCTTCGAAAAAAGTTGAAGGTGACGTACGTCCGGCCACTCCAGCTTAAACCTTAAGGAGGGAGTCTCGCTGCGCGCTGACTTCGCATAAGTTCGACAACAATAAGAGAAAATTGCAAGTACTTCTTGATGGTGATTTTGATTTTTACGTTGATTTTTTTTTATAGAACAAAAATCAACGATTACCTAAAAATCTCCAAAAATTCATACGTATTCAGAAAAATAAACGAATCATTTACGTAAAAAAAAAAGTTTTGTTGCCGGGTAACTTGTTAATCAATTAATTTTTTGATGAATTTCTTAATAACATTTTGCAAAATTAATCTTCTCAGTACCTTTAGTATACGTGATTTTTTTCAGACTTTTACACCATCAAGAAGTACTTGCAATTTTCTCTTATTGTTGTCGAACTTATGCGAAGTCAGCGCGCAGCGATACTCCCTCCTTAAAATGCTGGCGATCAATAAATAAGTTTTTTTAATTACAAATAATCTTAATATTATTTATAAATAAAATGATTATAAATAATCTTAAAAAAATATCCGATTGCTGTTGAGAGTTACTTCAATATTATAGAGAATCGCGGGCTCGCTCAGGGCCAAGATGCGCAGGGCAGACCCCGGTCGATTTGGTATGGAATAGCCATATGTGTATCTGTAGCCTTATCGTTATTCGCGAAACTGCACCGCGCTATATCTCGTGCGGCGCGGGAGTTCGCGAAACGAGCTCGCGCCAAAACCTTCGCTCGCGTGCATCTCCGACGCATCTGGCTCGATGAACGTATGGACGGCCCGCACGGAGACGACCTCGAGAGCCTGTACGAACGAACCGCTGCATCGAGCGAGTTACAGCGCATCAATGATTATACCGGTACCGCATGGTATGATTTGGAGCTTTAATGCGGCACTATCCGCAGCCGTGCGTGCAGCCTTTTTTTTACCAGGAAGATCGAGTCATCGCTGCGGCGAGACTCCGGCCGCGGTTACGAATTACGCGTTAATTACGAATTCTCTCTCTCAAAGCACAAGGGAACTCCTAGATTCTCCGAGAAATTTTCTTCCGCCGTGCGTCCGTCCTCCGATAACCGAGTGACAAAGGATTTTTTTTTATCGCGCGACGACGAGCCGCGAATTATGCTATACTTTTTTAATTGACGTCAACTCGCTGTGCTCGCTGATACGTACGAGGAAAATCGTCGTGTGCCTCCGATTGCCCAGGGACGTGGGAAAAAAGCAGGACATTACAATTTGACTGGAATTTTTAGACGGTTTTTTATTTTGTACTTTTTGGAAATGAAAAATTTTGTAAATTGGAATTTGGAAAATTTAGTCGCTTGTATTACTTTTCATTTTGCTTCCTCGCAGAGGAAGTTCTGTTTTTCAGTCGTAATGGTTGGTTTTCACAGGCCGAGAAATAATCACAAATTAGTATGGCAAATTTAGTAATCTTTTTTTCTTTCGGTAAATTGAAATATTTTTGTTACTGGATTTTGGAAAAATCTATGTACTTTATTGGATTTTGGAATAGTGGCATTGTTTACTTTTTCGATCCGATCCAAAGTCGCGGTAGAAGAAAATAAATTTAAAAAATTACCAACTGGATAAAAAATCGAGGTATTCTATTAGTTGGTAGCTTTTTGTTTCTCCGCAAATGGAAACTTTTTAATTGGACGTTGAAAAAGTTACCGAGCGCGTTTCATTGTTCGTTCCTCGATCGAGTGAATTACTTATTCAACCCGGTAGAGGGAGAGAAACAAAAAGAATAATAATGGTACATTGCTCAATAGTACAATGGTACGTTGGACTTTATTGTCGCGAAGCAGAAAAAAGAAATACCGCACGCTGCGTTTATTTCGCTCGACCGGCGATAAACTACCTATTACGCGGATATTGTCTCTCGTCTGGGAAATTTAGTCATTCCTTCGTGGAACTCGTCGCCATCGCGGTGTACAATGTTATTTTCAATTCGTAGCTCGGATGCAGCTGGTTCGAGTCTCGAATCGAGGTGCGTGCGTCTGAGGCGAGCATATGAGGCCGTTCGGTTACACTTATAGTCTTAAATGCAGACAATGCTGTCCCAGAAACTGTTGGGAACAAACGAGGCTCACCGAACGTCGTTTCAACAGTGTCGCACACGTGGTTCTTTCATTTCAGCAAGCGCAGAGTTTCTTCACCGGCGCATATGCTGGCTCGATCAGTCGAGTTGGTAGTTGAACTATGGAGAGGGCACTGTGGAGAGCACTTTCAAAAAATTGTTTTCAGTCGTTACGTTCACTGCGGACAATTGCAAGAAAATGTAATTGGGCCACTCATTGGGGTCGTCGGAAAATGATTTATGTTTCATTCAGCGGCTACTCGTGGGAACAGTGTGCTGTGCGGCCATCGATGAGTTCAAAAAATGAAAATATTTCGGACCGCTCATTTTTTTTTGTCACGATAAAGGCTACCTCGACCAGTTCAGTTGGTAGTTAAAACGTGCGCTATGGAGAGCACTTTGAAAAATTATTTTCAGTCGTTGCGTTCACTGCAGATAATTGCAACAAAATGTAATTGGGCCACTCATAGGGGTCGTTGGAAAATGATTTATATTTAATTCAGCGACTACTCGTCGGAACAGGGAACAGTGTGCTGTGCGGCCATCGATGAGTGGAAAAATTTCCGACCGCTCATTTTTTTTTTTTTTGTCACGATAAAGGCTACCTCGACCACTTGAGTTGGTAGTTTAAACGTGCGGTATGGAGAATACTTGAAACGACTGAAAACATTGTTTTCAGTTATGCGTTCACTGCAGATAATTTCAATAAAATGTAATTGGACCAGTCATAGGGGTCGTTCGGAAATGATTTATATTTCATTCCGCGACCACTCGTGAGAATCAGGGAAGGGGAGCAGTGCGGTTTGGGACTGTTCAGAATCGATGCGGCCAGAATCGATGAGTGAAAGAAATGAAAAAAAAAAAATCAGAGAATTCAGAGAAAAAATGAATTTTTTTTCTCGCGATAAAGGCTGCCTCAATCATTGTGTTGATAGTCGTATCGTGCACTATGAAAAGAGCACTTTGGAAATATGGTTTTCAGTCGTTGCGTTCACTGCAGATAATCGCAATAAAATGTAATTGGGCTACTCATAGGGGTCGTTCGGAAATGATTTATATTTCATCCAGCGACTACTCGTGGGAACGGGGGAGGGGGAACAGTGCGCTGTGCGGCTGTTCAGCTCTGATATGGAGCCAGCATCGATGAGTGAAAAAAAAAGATGAAGAAATTTCAAGCACTAACTTTTATCTCGTGCGACGTTCATGCGGGCATTTAACTGTATAGGCAGAGATACCACGGTAATGCAGGCAGCAATCAATTGTGGGGCAATGAAGAAAGGAAATTCCGTGGTGCACAGTATTTCGACTGTTTTTTGAGGTCATTCAGGTTCTTTTATTTTAAAAACACCTCCTTTAATAAAAAAATATATATATATATATTTTGTCATCTAAATCGTCAAACAACAATCCAGGAATAATAACTTACCTAACAGTTTCGCTCAGAGAAGTTTGTTTTTTTTGTCTAATTTCTTCATTTTTGAATTCTCAATCGATGACAAATTTTCAGACTTTCCTTTTGCCGTTTAGTCATGCATTTAGCCTTATTTTATCTAAATCTTATCTGATTTTATTTTATCATCGTTGCCTGAGACAGGAATTTTCGATTATACCTTAATCAGCATTACCGCTGAATTTTCACGTTCCTCGTTGTAAAATATTGACCGTAGTAAAGGCCTTCGCCTTTGTTTGAGTAGATTTGTGCCTTTGCAAAGACAACAGCCAGCGCCGATTGTTTTAGCAAACTTAGATTCGACGTGTACCGTATCGAGTGTTCTCGTACGTTGAACCTTGTACCTCGTGATCCGCTGTTTACGCTGAATGAAGCGTCAATGGATTAACGGTGTCCTCGTCACACGGCCCGGGGAACTGTACTACAAACATCGTAAGCATCGAGAACAAGCGGGTCGGGAAGACTGAAAAGGCCCGTCGAGGGTCGGCTTCCTCGATGCGTGTCGCCATTCTCTCTGTGTCCTGTACATGTTCTCCTATACTAAAAACTGTACAGTCCTAGACTCATTAACGCTTCACGAGCCACTGCACCAAAAGCTATACATTGACAGAACAGCAATTTTTTTAAGACATCTTAAATTTTCATTCAAACAATATTTAAAATGTTCCTAACAGTAATACATCCAAATTAGCGTTTTTTTAAATAAAATTTTATTACATTTTATCTTAATATTGCCATAAAAAAATGTTTTTTCAATTTTTCAAAAGCGATCTTTTTTTGAGGTTTACAAAATTATGGACGAAGCTATGCATTATTTTGATAATTTCTGATTTATATAGTTTCGTAAAAATAATTGTGTCAAACAAGCGAAAGACTCGATTGTTCAGGTTTGAATATACGAACCTGTCCTTTTAAATTAAATAAAACATGCATGGCCTTTTATGGCAATATTAAAATGAAATTTAATCCAATTTTGTTTAAAAAAACGCTAATTTGTATGCGTTACTGTTCGGAAACATTTTTCAAAAACTAAAGCCGGATTAACAATAAATGAAGTTAACAAATAAATAATTGTGGACGTTTCTGGACAATAAGTTGTTGTAAAAAGTACAAACTTTTTTTACTCTTTAGTTTCATTAGACGTCGATGAGTGAACTTCGAACGATTATTTAGCCCCGGATTTCTCCATCAATTTTTTTCATTTTTTTTCTGCACGACAGCAATTGTAACGAGAATGAAACTTCGCGTGATAACATATTAATTATGAATCGAGGTCGGTCGGTTATCTTTCAAGGTCGCACGATCAATCCCCACGGAGGCGGCACATTCGTGTCTGGGTCAGACGTTTGCGTTCCTGCTGGCCGAGCAGGCCAGAAGCACGAACACAGCCAGAGGAGTGTCCCGCTTTGTCGTCGAGTAACGGTTATCGTTTGTTCGATCGCAGCGAGAAGGGCCTGTGACAATAGTGATGTAAATCGGCAAAGAACCGGTTAAATGACCCAGTAAATTACCGGTCATTTAACCGCGGCTACGAACATATTTTCCCGTTAGTCATCGATTATGCGCTTGGCGCTACACAGAAATGTTTGTAATTGTGAAAGAGCAAGGCTTGTTTAACAGCTGCGTGAAATCTTTCATTCGATAATCAAAACATTGATTAAACTATACGCAGTAGACATTTATTTATTTTATGATTTCAATAAATCATATTACAAATCCGTCTGCGCCGGTTGTCAATTAAAAATGCAACTAAGGTAACGGTACCGATGTTTGGACACGTCCCAATCTTCGGACACTCCTATGCAGAACTGATTTATTCCGAATTGAAGTATTGAAAATCCATTATGACACTTGTAATCGTAACTGCAAACATTATATGATGCACAGAAAAAAGTTACACAAGGTTT